>UZAF01019712.1:6111-16614 GCA_900617895.1 Haemonchus placei | reverse complement strand
ACCGATCCGGGATTCGAATTCGTGACCATGCGTGTGTGATAGTGCGCCACTTGGTACTGCGCCACCTCCGCCCATTAGTGAACATTACGTAGTTCATTCACTTACGCACTCCTTGCTCGCTTCACACTACCGTTTCTTCGACTGTTTTTTTTTTCGTAGAGGATGTTTGATATCCACCTTCTTTTGCCATCACTTAGTCACTGATGAGTGTCCGGTGATGACCGATACAACTATTCATATGACTAAAAGGCAAAGCCAACGAATACAACTTCTCTCTTCTCTTTTTACCTCCATATATCCAAGTTTTTTGATTACAAACTGATACATACGTACGTACGTTCATTACTATCCGTATTCCTCAGTTGTGTTTTGGTGGCTATGATTGAATTGTGGGTGGAATAATTAATGAATCCGTGAGAAAGATGCTTTCTCTGTGGCCCCAACAGCTTTGCTTACTCGAACTACTTCCTTTTATATGAGAGCCACCATTCATTGAAAAATTCCTGTCTTCTTTACTTCTTCTGCAAAAACCCAGGAAAGGTTTTTCTGAGCTTCATCAGAATTCGAAATTTCCTTGTTTGTATGTATCAATTCAGTTGAGCGTAGTTGACTATTGTTAAATGGCGCCGTTGCCATGCATACCACCCAAGGATCAAATCCCAGATGGACACGCTAACCTATGGCTACCGAGTCCTATGTGTCTCATAACTCGGTACATTGGAGGGGTAGATGAAAACTTTTGTCTCAGAAACAATAAATTGCCCATGAGTATCCAAGTATTAGTTTACTCCCAGCCACCAAGGTCATATTTTCCTCGATGTTCCCCAGATAGAGAGCTCTATCAAGGTATCTGGGTAATACCTGCTAATTGTCGGATCGATTACTCCATTGCATAGAGTGCTATGACTTGTACTTCAGTCATGAGTGATGAACTCATTATGTAAAGGTTTCATTGTTTGGGGTGTTATTTGAGTAGGTAAAGAAATAAAAGTTCATGAACGTAGCTCTATTCCATCATTCATAATAAGAATTACAAGTGCAAGGCTCCTTATACGCCCTATCACATAGGTACTTCCTCTCCTATGAGCAGAATCACTTGTGGTATTCGAATTTACGAAAGAAATCGCTCGGTATTAGCTTTCAAGTAGGCGGTACAGTGCAGAAGGCAAGACAGATCTCAATGGAATGGACGGTTAGCATAGGAGACCAACTTGTTTTTTCTGTACGATTTCAAGCTTCTGGTGCTTTTTCAGTCAGTTCTCTGCCGCGTAATCAACCTTTAGACTTGGGCTTAGCCTTTTGTCCATCAGCATGGACAAAAGTGCGCTTTTAATCTCTCCATTGTCGTTCAACTTGTACAAGACCTGCGTGGGAGGAGAGAAGAACTGATTTGTATGTATATACATCGGCCACCCTAACGGTCACTTATGTATAGGTCTCGTACGAATTCAAGCCTCTCTACTTTTCCAAGTACAGGTTGAATGTGAAGGCGCACTCCATTACGGGCTCGGCCCTGCCACGAAATTTCCGTTCGAGTGCACGGTTTCAGACATGCGGGCATTTACTATTGGCAGTGTGAATGCGTGGCTCAGCTGATTATGAGCTGATTTGGGTGTACTCTAAAGAAATGTTGATTTGACTTATGATATATCAGCACTCTCAACTGGTTTTACTGTCCTTAAAGTCCTATCGCACTACGTCTGTTGTCGACTTTTTAGCGTATAAAGTTCATCTGATGAATCACCCTTCCCTGCAGCGCTTTCTGCTGGACGACATCACCTCCGTCCAAAAGGCTTATGAATATTCTTTTGCTCAGCTTCTCATAGATCTGTGTTCCAGTGATAGAAGGTGTAACCTAACAGCCAGGCAGAAGGGACGGCCCCTCCTCCCCGAGTAGAATGGGAAGACCAATGGACAGATATCGTAGGGGTTGTGAAATACAGTAACTAGAAAGTTCAGTAAAACAGCAGGGACGTTCAGCTACCAGGGGACTGTCATCCCATACACGACGCAATTAAAGGAGCTAAGGTTACTACGGTCCGAGCCTAGACCGCTGTATCACAAATACCCCCTCCGGTACCTGACTATCGGCAAGGCTGAATACTGGATACTATTCAGGTACCATATGCTATGTGGTTTTGTGATACAGTAATCCAGCTTAGGGTTCTGGTTCGAATACGTACTTGTGACGAAATGCAGGCCCACTTGTTCACACGACTCTTTGCTCAGAACCTTTTTCACTCTACTTCATAGGGTGGTATATATGTCGGGTTTTTGGGTCGTCTAGTATTTCTCCTATCTCATGCATGGTTACTGTAAAACAGAATCTCACGGACTGCGAAATTTGTCTTGTCTATCAGGTGTCCATCTTTTATCGCAACCCCCGTCTACTATTCTAACGCGGTGTATTACTGCTATTGGCTATGGTATGGCTTTGGCGCCTATAGCATAGTCCAAAACTTTTTTCCATGACCCGAATAAGTCCACAGAAAGACTACTCAGCTGTGAGCGGATTTCAATTCAGTGTTGGTAGAAAATAGCTTGGTTTTATTTGAATTGCCCTGTATTTGAATAAACTTCAGTAGCGGGTTCAGTGCAATAACATAAACATCAGTGGCACTTACTCACCTATGGAGCAGCCCCTCCCTTCAATGACTGCGCCTTAACAAAATAGAGCTCATCTGGCTTCANTAGGCTCAACTACTCTTGAAAATTTTTTGCAGTCAACATTGGATAGGGAGAGCGAGTAGGGGGAGCTAATTGTAAACAATCAAGGAATGTTTGGAAAAAAGTTCTTCCCAAAACCATTTGGTCGCTTAGGCTTCGTCAGGAATCGAAGATTTGCTTTAGAAGAAACCCCAATTAAGAGATCTACTATATAGGAATTTACGAAAAATTTAGCCTTTTCCTTTTTGGATCTTGTCTTTCTAAAGCATCTATGAAGTTCTTTTACAGCCATTCCTTACTAGTAATTTCCCTCCTCTTAGATGTCACAGTTGATATTCGTCATGAGTACAATTCATTAACTCTAATATATGTGATTTCAGCCGGGAAGTGGGCGTGTCGCTGAGGTTCCGCCCGTGTCAGCGGACAAGACTGCCGCCTCCAGTGGCAGCAGCAAAAGTGGCGACATGGGAATCGGTAACGACCTACAGGTAAGTGACTTAATCGTCGTTAACATATTGACAACTTCGTATCCCCTATGTGATCCTTGAATAAATTCGAGCTACATCCTCTTGTCAAAGAATTACTGTAGCCAGTACTCGAGGGAATTACCCGTACGGGCTCTAAGAATTGGGATAAGCGGCTTTCTGGGTGTCGAGGTCCCCAGGGTAGCGACGCAAGTGTAGGGTTCACCTTGATTGAGGGTTTTGGCAATCATCCATGAGATCAATTCCTAGCTTTCCCTACCATCTCATATTCTCAAGTACTTCTGCCCTTAGCCACTTCAAACAACACAATGTGATTTTTATGATTTTGTTTACTTTAAAATTGGTGTTGTTGATTTTGCTTTTACCGCTGACTGTGAAGCGAAGTCACTGTCGTCAGCCATTGTTGCAATCTCAGTGCAGATTATCCCATCCCCCAGCCGTTTCTTCATATTCTTCACCACCTCCTTCCCAAAGAACGGTGGATACTTGTTGATGATCATTTCAGATGGAAAAATCCGCTTCGGAGCCGAGGGTTTACAAAAAGCGATGGGCGATTTTGGTGATGTTTATCTTGCTCAGCGCTTCCAATGGTGCCCAATGGATCATGTACTCCGTCATAGCTCAAATTGTTGCCGACTTCTATGGTGTCAGGTGGGTGTTCTCTTAAAAACTCATGCAAAAAAAAGAAAATCAGTTTCAATTTTAGTTTTACGGCTGTTGACTGGACAAGCATGATCTACATGGCCACCTATATAGTGCTGTTCATTCCAGCTGCGTGAGTTTATTACTCGTTTTGCCTCCGTGAAAATACCAGTAATCCAACTGTTAGACAGTATCGAGTATGAAGTTGTGGCTAAGTAACAGCCTTGACGTACTTTTTCTATGAAGCGTTCGGTGACTAAACCCGTCCATGACTAAAGTACATCAACAGAAGTTTGAAGGAAGATGAAGTGTGGTTGTTATGATAATGTCCAAGTACATCGCCAACAGCACCTTTGCCTACAAGATGAAGCATGGGAAAGTCCAGCTGAAGTCTCGCTCTCTGAGGTGGTATCATCGAAAAGTAATGCTGAAGTACACATAGGTCAAAGGTCATGGAAACGGACATTGTACAATTCTTTGAAACGTACTAATTCTAACTGTACTGTTTGAGGAATGGTACCCTGGAAACCCTTGGTATGGCATTAATCGCGAACAGTCTCCTGTTATGCGTGATACCTCTCACTGTGTTTATTTGTTTGCTTATTTTTCTACAGGTTTAATTCTATGGCCGGAGTGGTGTAGCTTCAAGTAGCGCACTATTACACACGCGTGGTCCGGGGATCAGATCTCGAATTGATGCTCGCCTCGACCAACCAGGACTTCCCTCCCTAAGCAGTCCGCTAACTGGAACCAGACTCGTCTGGGTGGATAAGAGCGCTGACTTGCACATCGGCTGGCTACCGGAAGTCATTGCATAGGAGACGAACCCCTTCAAATATCCCTACGATTCCACACGGAAGTCAAACGCGGGGCGCATTCTTTTAAACGCGATTGTTTTTATTTAGCGCTGAAGACTTATTTTGACTCGATATTTTTTACAAGAAAAGCTCACAGCCTAACGGTTAACTGCTGATATGGGCTAACCCCCTCACCACATTGTAGCGGGGTCTCGGCAGGATAAGGGATAGAGCATCGTGTCCAGTTAGCCTAATTACGGCTTCAAGTCCCGTTCGAGGCCGAAGTTTTGTTCGTAACTCGCCAGCCTTCTGAGGCTGAGACTTTATTTTATTTCATCCTTTGTTCAGCTCAACACCAAATTTAGCGGCTAAAGCGAATACTGTCCGGTAAAACGAGCAAACAATCAAGTAACTAATGAGAAAAACATGGAGAAAATATTGGCTGGATCACCTGCTAAGTCCCTAGACATTCACATTCACCTGTAGCTATATATGGCAGTTGACTTCTCAACAGAGCTGTTTTTTTCTGGTTTGGTTCACTTTACCAGAGCTTTCAGTCAGCCTACCCCCGAACTGAAGAAATATGACACCCCGGGCGAAGTAGTCAGGCTTTTAACAAGTATCACCTGGGACCTTTCGGGACATGGCAGTCTGTACCTGGAACGAAAGGAGAAAAGAAGAAGCTCTGCTCGAAAGAAAAACCGGTCATCGTCTTACTTCATAAGCCTTCTATTCATGCCCTAATCTCCAAGCGCATTCACACCTTCAAAGAGGGGTAAGACGATTACTCCGGAACTCAAGGCCTTGAAATAACTCCTTTCATCCACGAAACCTTTAAGGTCTAACGGTACAAGACTAACAGCATGAGCCTTTAAAGGCATAGCTCACGATAGAAATGGTTTGTGAGTTCTCCCCCTAGGAACTCACAGTGGCCCCCAAAGTTGACGGGAAAGACCTTGTCGAGCCTCAAAACTCAACAGGTAAGGCACAGTTGGAGCCCCTTTACCGGATCGCCCACACTTCCCGCTCCCTCGATCGGTGTCACGTCAGACGAGTGTCGAGGCAATACAGATTACAATATTCGCTCTAGGACCCACACACAATCAGCTAATGCCCGAGTAATGAGGCGATGTTTTCTGCTGTTCCTTTGTTCTCTGTTATTCTTTTTGCTGCTGTGTCCCCTTATTTAATTTCTACCACAAGAGGCTAAAAAAGTGGGCTATTTTTGCTGTTACTATAGTTTTTTTTGTTAACTTATGGAAGACCTCGTGACAAATTCCGGTTGACAAATTGACTTTGCGACTTTGTGGCGAACTTTTCTAGTATCATCTGGGTAAATATGTTCTCCGTAACTGCTGAAGCATAAGCTAAAGTACATTTGGATCGGATCCAGATCCATTGATTTTCAATTGAACATGATATAATTTACTGACTGCTTCACACGCCAGTTGTTAAGTAATTCGATGTTGATCTCTCATCTATCGATTAACAGAGCACTTCAACGGGAAGTTCTTTTTTTTCCTATCTGTTTGTTCTAAGCGTGTATTTGCGACTGTCCGCGTGAACAAGTGCTCGATGGAGCAATGGTCGTTCGACTTGACTGTTGAGAGCTTCGACCAATTTCTCTTGCACAACTGGCACTGACAGTTTGTCGAATTGTGGATCTAGATTGATCCCCAATAAACTTTAATCGGCGGAGGTGGCGTAATGGCAAGTGATGCACATCATACGCATATGGTCACGGGTATGGATCCCGGACAAACATCTGCTTAGGCCAACTGAGCCTTCATTTCCTCCGGAGCCGGCAAATTGCTACCAAATTCTTCTGGGAGGATAAAAGACTTGTAGATCGGTTGGCCACTGCAAGTCATTATATAGGCCACATACGCATTCAGTACGCCACTAAGATTCTGAATGGAAGTCGAATGCGGGGCGCAACTTGGGAGAGAGCTGAAGCCTCATATCTTCACCTTCAACGGTTCTTAGCATACTGTAGGGGTTCCTTACGGTATTCACTCTACCTAGTTAACTTTCTGGTAACGTCCATACCTTGAAAATACACCGAATTTTACCATTCGGATCGCAGTGTGGCATATCACTTCTATATCCTAGGGCTGCTGGCTTTTGGGTGAGGTCCTCGTACTCGTACATTTCTATTGTTGATGTGAGAATAGCATGTGCCGGCATACATACAAATGCCAAGGTTCGCTTGCATTCGGCATCCCCTCATTTTTTCTGTTCTACCTGTGTAATGGGAAGTAGTAATAGGATGGAAAAAGTTCAACAAGTCAATGTGTTTTCTCGCTGTTCGAGGCAACCAGCATCGTTTACTAAACGGTGAGCACTGAAGAAGTTCCTGGAACTGCCACAAGTCGTGGACCAGAACCCGCACTCTGTCGAGCTGTCCCGCCTACCTATCGTAAATAATCGAAAATGTGGTAGACATGATTTTTTATTGCCTTCAAGGTCAGTCCAACTGATAGTGAAAGCAATGCCTAGCTTTATTGCTCGAGTTGCTCATTGAAATCATGATCATTCACTCCACGACAGTAGGCGAGGACCTATGCCAAAGCTCCTCCCCTAATTTCGATCTACAATTTCCTTCTCATGAACTCTGAACTTCATTTAAATCTGGAGCTGTTCCCGCTGATCTAAATAGGACTTCACAAAACGAAAGTCCACAAGATTGCGGCATATTCTCAGATTCGGTCCCCTCCGCTGTACCTCTGCGCTCATCTATTTAACCCTTCCTAGATACAGATTTTGTAAAAGAAGAGGATCAGATGAAGGTGGTATAGTGACAAGTATCGCACTGCATATCTCACACATGGTCACGGGTTCGAATATCCGGGTCCGGGCTTCAGGTCCATGACCGCGCGTGCCTGAACAGTGCACCACTTTCCACTACACCACTTCCGCCCGTCACCCCAGAAGCTCAAGACAGCGCAAAACAACTTACAAAAACACCGTTAACCAGTCATTTACATGGGTTCCATTGACCCGGGCGAATGACTTTTTGCGAGAGACGGGCGTTAGGAACGATTTTGGGTAATCGATTTGCCGCGCGCGGCTGTCGCGGACCACTCACTCGCCGTTATTACGGCTCTAGCGTTCTTCATACACCTCAGTCGATATGCGATCATTATTTTACGCATAATTCTACTATTAGTACTTTTGTTTTTGTATTCCTTACCTACTGCTGCATCCTGCTACACTTCTTCGCGCGCGACACCCCTCTCACCGCGACGCGACCATTTCATTCCTAATGCACCATACCCACTGCTTACTACCAAGTTCTAATTTTGCAAATTGTTTCAGTCTGTGATAGTTCCGAAATGTACGACAGCTTCTCTCCCATGACTCATTTCATTTCAGCTACGTGCTAGATAAGTATGGTCTACGAGTGTCGCTTCTGCTTGGTGCAACCGGAAATGCGTTGGGTTCGTGGCTTCGAATGTTCTCGACGAACCCAGGTAGAGATCTTTTTTTTTCAAGCGACGAGAACATTGTGTGTTAAATTCATCTTGTACGATTGTAGACGGTTTCTGGATCACTTTCGTGGGTCAGACCATCGTCGGTGCATCGCAGATGTTCACTCTTGGTATTCCACCTCGATTGGCAGCCGTATGGTTTGGACCCAATGAAGTGTCCACAGCTTGTGCAGCGGGTGTGTTCGGGAATCAGGTAGGGTAGACATTTTACTCAGAATTTCACTAAAACCATTATATGACTGAAGTTTGATTTAGTTGGGTATCGCTGTTGGTTTCCTGGTACCGCCGATAATCGTCAGAAATGGCACTCAAGAAGAAGTCTCCTCTAGACTCACCCATCTCTTTCTTTACTCAGCTTTACTGAACACCGTTATCTTCGCTCTGATCCTCTGCTGTTCGTAATTTCTTTGATTTCGTTCATGAAGTCTGTCTGACCCTCGTCCTAACGAATGTTGATTTCAGTCTTTTCGGCACGACCACCAACTCCACCAAGTCTTGCTCAGATCACTGCCCAAGAAGAGAAAACTCTTGATGGCAACTTCTGGCGAACGCTCAAGAAACTCTGTCTGAGCAAAGATTTCGCGTTGTTGTTCGTTACATATGGTAGGCCCTTCTTTCAAATTATTATGAGGCAATATTTCTTTTGACTCCATGGGAGCATTAAAAAACAGCGGCGTCAGCATGATCGGGTACTGGCGTCTTTGTCCAAACTGTAGTTCATGGATCACTCTACAGGCTCTTTGGAAGCCTACAGATTGTTCGAGCCTGGTACCAGTTTATCAACTAACAATAAGGAAGGCTATTTAGTAAAACTGACCAAGGTGATGAACCAATTTAAGGGGCTGCTGCTGATCGCATAGGCTCCATAATTCATCATAAAACATTTCACTAGGAATTTGTATATTTAATGTTGCCCAGGTTTCAATGAAAAAAAAATCCAACTAAACATTTGGCTGGCCTTCCAGCCCAGACTAACCAACACTTCCATCTTTTAGGGGGTCGATTCATTGGTAGCAGACTCATCACGGGTTGCATCTGACGAGTAGGGTTGACTAAAGTCAAAAACTAAATCATTATCCTTAGTACAATTTAATAGTCGTCAAATTGACCTTTGATTAATCAAAGACCTAGAGTTTGGGCTTCACCTCGCTCATAACACAGGGCAGTTGGTAATTGTAGTAATACACAAGCACTGGTGTGTAACAGAAGCACTTAGATCTCATTAACACCTTGAACTGTGCAACGTTTTGTTCAAAATACTCAGACCTGTCGGTAAACAACTGGTAAGGTCGTAGTTTGTTAAAGTTTCAATGGCAAAACTGAGAATTAGGTAGTTCCCAGTAATTGTATATCTCTGACAGAATGGGGAAATTTCAGGAATCAATACCGGCGTATTTTATGCCGTTTCGACGTTGCTGGCTCAGATGGTGTTGCCATTCTATCCGGAAGAATCAGTGGCAATTGGTCAGATCGGTGTTGTCATTGTCGTTTCGGGCATGCTCGGCTCCGTTGCCGGCGGCTTCTTACTTGATAGATTCAAAAAATTCAAGTACGTTGGTTTCCTTTTAAAACATGGAAAAAGTTTTTTTTTGAAAACTCGGTCTGTCTCAAATCCTTGGAGATATTGGACTCTATCGTAGCAGTGATCGTGGTAGGAAGAAAAAGACGAAGTTCTTCCAAAACTTACCTGAGGCCGAATCAGTTCTGACACTTCACACCTTCTCTGCGGTTTCTCAGTTAGTAAAAAAAANAAAAAAAACTTTATAAGCAGAAATCAGAGCTCAGTACCACTCTCCACGTTACTTAACGGGGCAGAATCGGCCATTTTAGCACTTAGCGGTCACGGTCATTTTTGCAAAAGCTCCTAGGAACCTATTCGTTCAGTAGATTCCAAGTACGAGAGTGGTGAAAATTTTCTAAATCTTCGGGTAGCGCTTGATCTTTCTGCTGGGCTCCTAACTTGATATTTTTTCTTTCAGACTAACCACTCTGCTCGACTATTTTTTATCTTTTCTCGCCATGCTCACCTTCACATTCACTTTGGACCTCGGTTATTTGGCTATCGTGTTCATAAACTCAGCTGTTCTTGGGTAAGTTGACTGATTAGTTTGAAAGTATGAAAGACTATGCTGAATCAGGATGATTTTTAAGACCCAATCCGATCACAAGAGAGGTTTTTGGCACCTCAGTCACCCCCCGCTACTTTTCATTTTTTGAAGCTTCATATTTTTGGGAAGGGCGGAAGTTGTGTAGTGGCAAGTGGCGCACTATCACATACGAATGGTCACGGTTCGAATCCCGGATCGATGTCCGCCTAGGCCAACCAAGCCTTCCATCCCTTCTGAATTGGTACCAGACTTGTCTGGGAGGATGAAAGCACTGAGTTGTACATCGGCTGGCCACCGCAAGTCTTTGTATAGG
>UZAF01019711.1:4319-22078 GCA_900617895.1 Haemonchus placei | reverse complement strand
ACCATTTTCAAAAAGCGTCCCACGCCCTGAAAGACCTTCCTTGTAAGGTCCCTTGTCAGCCTTCATCAGCGGTTACTACTTTCTGTAACTCGTTATCCTGAACTAGTTGCGTTCCAAGTCAAACACGGAAACGGCTAGACTCCACTTGCAATAGAAAAAAAGACCACTGTAGTCTAGAAATTCAGTAAGCTTGCAACTTAACCACATCATGAACCCTTACCAACCGATCGCATTCCCTAAATCATAAATCATCTACAGTCCTAATATGTACATATGTATCATGCCTCTCCCCACCACAGTGTACTCACTGGCTTTGAAGTATGGATTCTCATCTTCTACTAATGTGTCTAGGTTCCACTGTCAACAGTCAACATAAAGAACCAGTATAATCGACTTAGTGTCCATGCGTTGTGAAGTCTCCTATCGGCTATTGGAAAGGAATTTCGGTGCTAGCTTATTACCAGTCATTTTTTTTGATCCGCATGCCTTTGCACCAAGTTATGAATGTACTTAGCAAATTCCGTTCCTATGAAAAAGCCGTCGGCCTACCGCGGCTAAGAATTTTTTCAATCATTAATAAGCTGCTCACCTTCACATATCTTTAGCCGCACTTGGGCTGTGCTGAAACGAGCTAATAAGTTTTGCCCTCTATACTACCCGTCCCGGTAGTTGGCCCCTGATCAGGCAATAATGAATCTCATGAACACGAGCATTATTCACCACAAAAAAGACTTTCAAAGATTTTTACATCGTCAGCTGGAATGTGTTTATTCATTGAGGTACCAGTACATAATTACATGCATACTAGAACAGGCAGATGATGCAGATCTAGAAATGCCATTTGATAAACGTATTGTATATCTACAATTTAGATATGGGCCGTAAAGCTTTGTTGCATACAGTACTCATGTCGTTGAATGCACGCTCCAGTTCCTTTGCAAATCTGAAAACAAAACTGTAATTACAAATCTCGCGTCAGCGTGAACTGGTAATCAGAAGTAGGACAAGAAAGGCAAATTGAAGTGGAGTTCGTAAAAAATTTTACTATCAATTCAGAAATGGTTCTTCTTGTAGGCAAAGCTTCGGGGTCAATCAATAATGGTCTCTCAAAATACAGTATTCTGGAATCCAAAGTTTACTTATGCTAGATTCTCAATGTTTGGAATCGCTAATGCTTGAGACCGGCACTAAAGGGTGACAAGGCTGGAGCACTTCCCACTCCCTCCTCGTTTAAAATCCACGCGAAGCCACTTTTTTCAATTATAAAAGCACTGGAGACCGTTTATAGTAATTAACTGCCGAGGTTGGCTGTTCCCAAAGAAGATGCTTGAAAAAACCAAGCATTAGCCAGAAACACATCGTATCATTATAAAGAAGTGAATGGTGACTTACAATTTGGAGCTTGTTGAAGGACAGCTTTTGAAGGTTGTGATCGTAAAAAGAAGTTCAGTTTCCTGAGGGTTGTAGCAGATACCATAGCAGTCAGGTGCCGATGGCCCAAAGCACAGATGGATGTAGTTCCGTGTAGGGACCTAGAATATTTTGTAGAGAACCTAGGTTCACTAATCATGTAAGGTCATCCACCAGCAAAAATGTAGGAATGAATCGAAATTTTCAATCTTCCAACATGATCCCATTCAACCTTAACAAATCGCACGAGAAAAGAAACGAAATTAGGCGCCCAATGTATGAAAAAGTCTGTGAATGTAGGCTGAACAATCCGCGGACAGATAGACTCCACTCCACTCCACTTCTACACAAAGGAGCACCGTGGTCTTCTCCTTTTCGTCTTGAATTTGGTCTCCCTGATCCCCTTTCATAATTGGACGCTTGCTCTGGTCCAAGAAAACAGCGACTTATTTCGGGCTAAACGTGTAGACACTCCGATACACTCCGTATGCGCCTCCCCGCTATGAGCTCAAGTCCTGTGGATAGGAGTAATCCGGTTCACTCCTCACTTTTTCTAACTTAAATTCATATTTTTAGCCATTTTTGCTCAGATTGTGCTCGTATCCCTTACGTTCCACCCACTTCCTCCACCCCGGGTAGAATCCAGCCCAGCCATTTCTTACCAACGGTCATCAGTGCTCCCATACTGCAGCCTGTACTTCTGCTGAGTTTGAACGCTTTAGGTTCAGATTATTAGCATTCGGTAACGCCCGCCAGTCGTATTCCCGGGACGCGGTTCCTCTCAAATTCCATGTTCCCTGCCTTATCAAGCATCCCTTTGTGGAGGGAAGTTCGTAACTCAACTGATCTGAAAACGGCCGCTATTGATTTCTTTGAATCGCCGATTCCTGACCTATGGACAAAATGCTCAAAGGATAAGGGAAGGCGGTCGGCCCTTCTGGTAAATATATTTCTGGTTTTTGCTCATTTTGGAAAGTTCTAGAAATAAACCCAAAATAACTTTCTTCTTACCGCAGAACCTTCTTGCTGACCTATTGATCAAATTCGGTCATCGAAGATAGGAAATGGTAAAAGGCGATATGAATGCACAATTGTGGTTGAACTTCTCCAGATCCGCAAATCTTTCTCAGATTCATGGAACCAGCCCATAATACTCAGCAGAAAACGCAGAAAACATGTTCGGAGACAGATTTGATAAAGAGGATAGATTCTTCAAAAGGGAAGCTTGAATCAAGCAAATTGGAAGAGAAAATGCTGGTGATTTCTCAAGCATTCCAACCATATCTTAAAAATGAGGTAGGCTCGACGTTAGCTAGTAATCCAACTGACTAATAAATAAATCAAGTTCAAGGCTCTTCGGTAACATTCATATTCTTCCCACTAAGAGTTGCAATGATACTGCCTACAAGTGAAATGTTCCTGCGCGATTGAGATATTTTACTTATAATTGCCGTTTCACTACTCGCTTACAAGCAGACCAAACTTGAAGGAATAGTGAATACCATGGCTTGAATTCCCTTGATCATCGTCCTTGATCATTCTCACTACCATTTCCTCTCAACACGAACATGTGAACACAGTGGCAGACAGAAACACTGCCCATCAAGAGGGATTTTTTCTTATTTCTTACAAAGCATTCGGCTTCTCCCACCGTTCAGTAAGGAAATTCCCAATTAGAATTTAATGCCACCGCCAAGGGCGGTGGTGGTGTAGTAGAAAAAGGCGCAATATCACAAACAGATGATCATGGGTCTGAACCCGACATCCGCTTGACACAACCAAGCCTTCCATTACTAGGGGGACGATAATTGGTACCAGACCGTCTAGGAGGATAAAAGCATTGACTTGTACATCGACTGGCCGCCACGGGTCATTGTATACGCCAGATACGCATTCAATACGCCATTGCAATCGTGGATGGAAGTCGGGTGCGACGAGCATCCCTCGCTAGGATTGATTGTCATCGAAAGACTTCATCCTTAATCCATCAATGTTACTGCTAGGCAATTCACTCGCGTTAACAGGTTCATCCACTTGCTTCCCATTGATACACCGGCTCCTCTCCTATTATCCCTCAAGCTGAATGACTAGCAGCTTCTACACAAAAGTTTTAAACTCTTTCAGTCCAATCCCGTTGCTCTAGGAAGAAAGGCGCATCCGTTAAGAGAGGTTACCCCTATGCAGTTAGGGACAATCTTCATCCTCAATTTTTTTCTTTCGAAAAATTGCAAACCCAATAACTAGTAGTTGGAAGGCCTATTGGATTCCGAACGTAACTGATAGCAACTGGATTAATTCAACCGCACTATGGGCTCAGGCGGAGAACGTCCGTTGCGCGCGTCTGTCGAAAGTAGGTCACCCCGCCCACTTTGCGCGCGGCGCACTCCATTGAGGTTTCGAGGTGACATTACAGTACCACCAAGTGTCATTGGAGCAAATGATTTGCATTTGCCTGTGTTATCTTCTTCTTGAACTGACTGCCGTGGACCAAACGCAAAGCGTATGCTCCAGTGACCATTGCGACGTCTGTCAAATATCGCGGGCCGACTCGCCGCGTGCGACGGCTGCGGCGTGACCTAGTTTCGACGAACACGCGCAACGAAGCGCACCCGGGCTCAGGCAGATTGAGACTGCTATATTTAGAAGAACAGGCAAGTCTAACCTGACTGGTGGAGACCTGAAAGTGGCACATATTTTCGTAGGCAGGTGTATTGAGAATGCTCGGCTTCGAAAGGCCATTTTCAGCCGCCAAAAGTTTCCATGCTAGGAGATGTCGATCCATTCCAGCTCCATTCATGCAATTCATCTGAAAGAAATTCTTTTCGGAAGGAATGCCTGCTATCGCCAAGAAAAGTTCATACCCATTGATTGGCCAAAAATTAATTTTGATTCGGAATGACTGGACTAGAGTTCATCCTTCACCTCACCTCGAACCCCTCAGAACGCTTGGTCACGCATACGGTACAATAATCACACCATATGAGTACTAGGAACGGACCTATGGACATCGTTCAATATACACACATGTTCACAGACAATAAAATCACACGCCCAGCCTCAAAATGTAAACACGAGAACTAAATTCTGTTAAGTACCTCCATGAATTTTCAGTCAGCGGACGATCTTTTCCTGAGAACAGGCAATCAGTGAAGATGAAGACGATAACCACTCACCGTATACTTCTTATGTGATTCCGCAGCCGCTTTCAAAGCTTTGTAAATGACTTCCGCAGGTTCAGCTCCCGACACCATCTGAAAAGAGAAGGGAAGTACGGTGCAATTCAACTGCACAAATGAAATAAATTCCAGTCTAACAGACTCAGAAACTAAATGTAGCAGCGACAGCGTCAAGGTATTTTAACTCAAGAAAATCTTGGCTCCATACGCCTGATAGTTTTTAGGAAACGACTAAACTCAGTAAAACACTGAGTCCATCCCCTAAATCCACATAAGCCTTTGAGCTAGCACTGATGGCTTTTGGTCGGCGATTCACCCTCTACCCGCTCCCGGTATCGTGCCACGCCGCGCCGCAACGATGATCTTCAGTGAAAGTTCTGGGATGTCAAAAAGATTAGAGCTGTGCAGAGCAGTTCGAGGGCAATGTTATTCTTATCTTGATTTTCGTTATTAGGCTCATTGCGGTACCACCTGCTCACCCTTAATTGACGACCTGTCCGACAAGCGCAAGCAAAGCCCCTATTTACTTGTCACCAACCAAAATCGCATTGGTTTCAAGGCAACACTTAACGCCTCCTGCCTTCTGCTCAGCTTCGAAGTTTGGCACAAAGCAAACAAGGAGGGGGCATGATCTTGGATAACGCCCTCCACTATTGAGCCCCTGTTTTGAGTTGTTTGCTATGGCTGTGATGAACTTTACCTTCTTGACAAAATTCTCAGCTAATGGGTTCGGTGACCGTATGTTCTCAGTCCGTCCCTCTTGAAACCTTCGCAATGTCGCTGTTTCGTAGGTAGGCGGTACTGAAGGTAACATAAAATTCAAAAATAAACTCATTCACTCATTAGTACCTGTGACAGTTGGTTGAATGGTAATTATTATATTAGGTTACTCAATCGGAAACAGGACAAACAGAGTGGTTTCTGACCAAGGAAATGGAGATTGAAAAAGGTCAGAATGAACGACAGAAGGTGCAATGACCAAGTCAATCGAACACTTCCCCTATTGTTGTGCTATTTGATTCCCTTTTGAACTGAGAAACGAAAATACAAAACATTTCCGAATACACATTGAAGAGATAAAGAAGAATGAGGTCAAATGCCTTTGAGAACTGAACTTCAACTCACAAGCAGAATGTATTCTGTAGAACGCCAACTGGAATGCCATTTGAATGAATGAGTCTGGAGAGATATTCACCGATTTTGGGTAATTCTTACCAAACCGCTTGAACGAGTATACCGCTACATCTACATCATCAACTGCCCTGGAAATTTGATCATTAGAGAGAAGTACCAGAGATCTTACATGACAGGAATCTCCCATGACAAAACCTCACTTGTCAAAATCCCTGCCACTTTTTTCGATTTGAGCTTTTTGAACGTCATTAAGCTCGAAATCCAACCGTTTCACATTACCTTGTGCTTTGCTTGAGTCATCGTAGAAGTTCTTACCAAGGCTGTAAAAATTGGTACAGGCTCGCCGTACAGTTCCAGTTCCGTTAGGAGATCAAGGCATAAAATATCCACTGACATTTTATCACAGATGAAATCCATCATAGCAGCTACTGGTGGACCTTCTGCAGGAGTATGTTCATAGGTCATTCCGCAGGCGCCATTAGCACCAACTACGAACTGAAACTCTAGTGATTCAGGAAATCAGTGACAAAACGTCTGAGAGGAGACTATGTGGTCCACCCATGCAGAGAAATGTTTGGTTGCTCGTAAAGAAAAAACAACCGATCGCTACGATTCACTATCGTCTTTCACCTTCATGGTTTTCTTGTAGGTAAGTCGCTGGGCAATTTATCACCATGGTACTTACCAGTTCGTTCTGCGTACCGTACCACGCGAAGCGCCAAAACAACTCCAAAAAACTTTGAGAGACCAAATTTGGGCTTAGAAGTTTAGGACTTAGCAACATCTGAGTGGAATTGGTAAGTAAAAGCTTTGGCGCGTTCTATGGAATTTTCTTAAAACATGACGTTTCGAAAGATTAGATTAAAGTTTGGCCTCATNAACTACGAACTGAAACTCTAGTGATTCAGGAAATCAGTGACAAAACGTCTGAGAGGAGACATGTGGTCCACCCATGCAGAGAAATGTTTGGTTGCTCGTAAAGAAAAAACAACCGATCGCTACGATTCACTATCGTCTTTCACCTTCAGGGTTTCTTGTAGGTAAGTCGCTGGGGCAATTTATCACCATGGTACTTACCAGTTCGTTCTGCGTACCGTACCACGCGAAGCGCCAAAACAACTCCAAAAAACTTTGAGAGACCAAATTTGGGCTTAGAAGTTTGGGACTTAGCAACATCTGAGTGGAATTGGTAAGAAAAAGCTTTGGCGCGTTCTATGGAATTTTCTTAAAACATGACGTTTCGAAAGATTAGATTAAAGTTTGGACTCATACTTTCTTGACAACATCCCTAACGAGATATCCCCATGAAAACAAAAGATGCTTCGCTCTCATCATACCTGTAGCGTTTTGTCAAACCATCTGTTGCAAGAATTGCTTGTCGTTCCACCTCCGTGTAAACACTGAAATGACTAAATTGTTATAAAAGACCAACTACCTATAAAGGTTTTTTTGGGTTGCTAGGTTTTGTTTTGGTTTCCTCCATTAAGGGCACAGTTCACGATAATTTTGAGGTACCAATTATAAGTTGAAAAGAGGAAGTGTTGATGCAGAGTAGTCATGGTGGCAAGGAAAGCGGGAGAATCAGCCTACTCCGCGAATAGTAGTGCTTTTCAAAAGTAGTCGAAATAGAGGCTGTACGAGATCACCATGACCGGAATGGCATGGAAGGGGTGTTCGGCCAAGATTTCAATTGTTGCAGTTGCCGAAAGAGCTGACTACATGAAGTCAAAATTGTCTAAATTATTGCCTTCCCCTGCCGCCATGGGTCATGACAAGTTGTTTTAAACTCCAACATGGGAGCCCTTCGAGATAGTGCAGCCTCTACAACGCAGTGAAACTCGTCCACTGCGGGTGTGGCATTCACACGACGCAGTCAGTGTCTGGCCCATTGTTGTGCCCAATCCAGGACGTTTCTCGACCTGACATCAGCACATGTGATACCAGAGGGGCTTCGAATTCATCCTGTGGGGAAAGCTCAAGAGCCATTTTTTCGTGAACTGTGCTTTTAAATATTATGATATATGTGGGGGAGAACAGGAACTTGGTGGCTACACTCTGATACTTCACCAGTTGGATTTCAAAGCCTTCGTATTCCGTGATACAACAGTCTGTACTTGGGGATACACTCAAAGGCAATAGAACTCATATTTAGATCAACAGTGCAACCCGTTCACTTGCCCAATGCCTTTTTCAATGCTCCGTTAATGGCTTTCTCCTGTCTACTATATGAGATTGTGAGATTACTGCAATACACTGTAACGACCTGCGAATTTTTCCTTGTCATTTCTGCTAGCCACATGATAGCCATGCTATTCAAGGCCTCACCTGTCTTGCTTGCTCATCTTTCTCAGTATAGTCTTCGGGAGATGTACTCTCTTGATCGATGCAAACGACAAACAAAGCATCTTCAATAAGAGAGAGATGTGAAGAATTTGTAGCATTTTCTGGAAATGAATGCATTTTAAAGAGACACGTGTACATAGCGCAAGTTAATTGGGGCGACAGGTATACCTCTTGTCGCCTAACTTATCAAAATATCCTAATTGACTGAACAAGATAGAAGATAAATAAAACGTAATGAGTATCGAAGGGTACAAGATAAGTTTTGGTGGTGGAAAATTCTGTTTGTGGAATGCGCCCAGCATTCGACTTAAATTCAGAATCGTGGTGATGTTTTGAATGGTTGTGTGGCATATATAATACAAAGGCTTGCGGGATGGCGAGCCCATGTACAAGTCGAGAGAGATGTACAGCCTATGTACATGTACAGGAATTTTATCCTCCCAGACGAGGCTGATACAATTAACCGACTATGGAAGACTGGAGGCTTTAGTTGAGCGAATATCGATAGGAGTTCCGAACCGCGGATCATGGGTTTGCTGTTTGCGCCCATTGCCCCTACCCCAATTCCACCTTATTGCAGTAGGTATGTTAAAGAATAATCATCCTCACAAAGTGTGTTTTGCGTTTGAAAACGAAATTCTTGAGGAGAACTCCTTCATACCTTTGAGCTGCTCGTAGACTTCAGCCCACCGATCACGATTATCTGATGAGACAATACCGACGGCATGTTGTTTCCGCTCGTGACTTTGCTTGATAACGTCACTGAAAAATCCGGAGAGCGCTGATAACGGTAACGGCTGACCAGTCGCATTCAGTACAGGCATTGAGAAAAGCTAAAATATTACTCGCACGACAAGCACTCAGAAGTAAAGAAAAAATAGCAATAAGTCACTAAGTTAAATTTCTACTGAATCTACTTATAAAGCCGAAAGAAGAGTTGAATTCTCAGAAAACCTGAGTTCTCAATGGTTATCGTTCATGTTTCCTCAGTCTAGACTTATGAGCCCTTAGGATTCCGTCATAAGCAGCGGATTGAATAAAAGAACTGAGACGGAATCGCGCTTTCTGCCCCCAGTGTTAAGAAACCATATGTGAGAGCACAAAATCACTGATCGGAACACTGTGCAGCCACCGCAAAGCGTAGAATAAGCCAAGATCCAAAAACTGTGTCGTGTCATATCAACGGTGATTAAAGAGAGAGCACTCGGATCATAATTAGTATCAAACTGGAACTGGGTGCTGGCTAATTGAGTTGCTCCACCAGTTGCTCTACCTTTGCTCCACCAGTTGCTCTACCTCTCATACCTAGCTATAGTGACATTGATTTTGCCTTGTTACTTAGCTTGGATGCATTTTCATATAAAACAGGATGCAGCGCTAGACCTCTATTCCCTTCAATTTGGGGCAATTCTGCAATTATAATAATACATATACCCCCATTATATGTGATGATAAGTTTGAGCACATCTATAACAAAGGATTGTATATTTCTATAATCTACAGAATCATGATATTGAGCCGAGTAATTGAAGATCGTGTATGAAAACCAAGCAGAGGCTAACCTAAGCATTATTATCTGCGGAGCTCGACATCTCTGATCTTCTGAAACTTCGATTCATTGAGATCTCTGAGCGTCGTCTTTTTTCATGACGCTTTCACACCGACCTCAGTACTGTTCTTACAGCAGGATCGAAACATCCGAAACTTCTGTTGAGGAAGGAAGAACTGCAGAATCGAAAGGATGGATACACTTTTGACGTGAATCACTCTCGTATGAGGTATGTGCTCCCGCATTCGAACTCCATCCAGGATCGTAATGGCGACAATGACATGCGGTGGCCAGCCGATGTACAAATCAGTGTTTATACTCCCAGACGAGTCTGGAACCAATTAACCGACCATGGAGAGATGAAGGCTTGGTTGGCCTAGGAGGATATTGATCCGGAATTCGAACCCGTGACCATGCGAGTGTGAAGTGCGCCTCTTGTCACTGCATCACCTCCGGCCAGAGTGAGATATTTCTAGTTATTTTATCGCTAAAAGCTCACAAATTCTCTTCATGATGCCCTGCGTCATCCTTGACTTCGTGCCTCATGAGGGACATTCTACATTCATAGAACATTAGTAACCGCCTATTGCCGATAGCTCACCGCTCACAAGTCACCGCACATAACGAACTATGAATGCAGCTAGAGCAACCTTTACCATCCTGCCTTCTGTTGGTATCATTGCTTGTCTTGTCCACATCCTATCCTTTACAATCAATTTTAGACTTCAGACTCTAGATTATGTATGTTCTGACGACAACTGTTGGAAGACTCCTTGGAGTATCTAAGGAGTCTTCCACCAGTTGTCGTCAGAACATACATAACTGTTGGAAAATTTAACCAAAATGGATCCATCCGTTAAATTGTTTCACCCGCTATAGAGTGTTGAAATATAAAAAGAGTAATAGCGAGAAAACTCACATGACCATTGTGTATAACAATAATATGCTTCGAATGGTTTTCATTGCTGCATCCATAACGAATCTGAAAGCAATATATAAAACCTTGAACGTGGAAATTCTAGCCCATTCCGAATTCGTAGGTGAATGACGGGGAGGGATGAAACCGCTTAAACTGCTATTTCGAATAAACCAGAGAAGATTGGAAAGATTAAGTTCCCACAGTCCAACAGATGCAGAGATAACCAAGAAGTAACAGCTCCTGGGTACCGTGAGACACGCTCGCTCGAATTCGATTGGAATTTCCGGTTCAGAAATCCTCTCAGAGCTGATTCGTTCAACGATAGTTCACATTTTTTGAAATAATAATGAAGTCACGATCCACTCAAAATACAACGTACCTACCTCATCACATCCTTTTTTAGGTATTCGAGTTGTACCATACATAAACTTGTATTGGCTCATGTCGAATGGTGTTTTGCCAGCCATGTCCTGAGGAAGTTCATTTCTGGAAGAAGTAGTATGCAATCAATTAAGACCACTTCAGTTTCGCATTTTAGCAAAGGTCTTCTGGTCATCAGTCGGAACTTGGCCAGCGCAAAAATTTAACATGTTCGAATACCGAAATTATAATCAATTATGATAGAAAGTTCTTTAGCCTTTCCCAATCCTGGTCATTGCAATAAGTAGTAGGCTGACTTGTTTTCTCTTTTCTTTCAACCATTATAGAGTGCCTGCCAAAAGGTATGTGAATACCACAAGACTAGCTACATTCAAGTTTCAAAATTATGGGTCGCACTTTCGCCAACTGAACTCTCGAATACGGTAATCTACGAATGTCAGCTCCTCAATGATTGATAGGCTGCTTAGATTTGTATAGATGGGGAAGTCTCTTTCTATCGAAAATATGTGGACACAGTACAAAAAAAGGAACATCGATGGGATCAGAATTGACAGGTCATCAGAAGTGTTTATTAGTTCGAACAATCTATGTGGATGCCGTGTACAACCTTGACAACATTTGCCTAAAGATTCCGTCTTAAGGATGAAAGAAAGGAGGCGTCCTGAGATCACAATGAAAACGGTTCCCTAGATTTCTCCCAAGGACGATCTGTGACTATCAAGGATAACACAAGGACACTGTCGGGTAGAAAACCGCCTAGATAGGGCTCCAAACCCGGCTCGACGTACGTAGCCAGAGATGGACGGGTTCTCACGGCGTTGTAGAAGCTGTACAGGTTGCACCTTCCGCACCGAGACGCCCAAGTTGTACGCGGGCAGCTTACACTACACTCACTACAGCCGTGCCATCTCGTGGTGAGGAGCTTCCTCCAGGGCCTCTTTTTCTGTGCTCAGTCGAACTCCTGGAGCGCCAAATGGTCACTTGAGAACGGCAGATACGTTTGAACGCGAATATAATTTGTTAGTAAAGAGGAACTCATGACCGTCGGGAATGTTCTCCTGATTGCGATCATGATCGAGGATAACCTTCGATCTAACTGCAAAATAAGGAATAGGATTCTGGCGATTGCTCCTGAGCACGTGTGAGCGACTGAGTTCACCAGCGTCTACCAAATAGAGCCTCACGATGAAAGAAGTTTTTATGTGAGCCTATTTTTCTCACGAATATGTTTGCTACGAAGGAGCATGATGACAGAATAATTAGTGTCACAAAAGCAGTGAACCTAAAAGTTGTCAAGAGACGTCTCTCTTCGAAGGATCTCGAGCTATTTAGCCAGCGGGAGCAAAGTCGAGCAAAGTTTTAACTTGTGAATCTATGAAGAGGCGATAAAAGACCGCCGAGGCTGAAAAGATCATTCGCAGTGTACGCCGGAGCTTCGTGAATTATAAGACTATGATGACCTCCTTCGTCGCCCTGACGGAGCAGTTACTGGATCTCGAAGGGCAATGGACGAGATCATCTACGACTTCTACTCTGATCTCTTCGACAGCCACGCCTACCTGTCTACCTAGCATTTCAGGCAAGACGGATATTTGATTCCTTCAGTTCTCCCTTCCTATACTCGACGTGCGATCATGTCAATGAATGATTGTTCGGCGCCCGGTCCCGATAGGATCGAACCAAGTATCTAAGGAGTCTTCCACAACTTGTCGTCAGAGGTCTGGCTAGGCTCTTCACTCGGGAGCTGTCGCAATGCGATGTGCCCACGTCGTGGAAAACTAGCAAAACTGTGTTGTGTCAAAAAGGGAGATCTCGACGATAGTGGCATCTATCGTCCAATCTGCCTCCTGTCTAGAATCTACAAACTTTTCATGCAAGCAACCCTCAGGATTGGCAGGAGCTACGGCAGAAGTTCTAGAATTCAGTAACGAAGTGATGAGCCATAGCGTGGAACTCTCCTCACAACTAGCAGAGCAATTACTGTCCTATTCGAAGACCTCTGGATGTATGGGCACATGCTAGACTCCTACAAAACAGACCAGATCCTACCAACTTCAACTGACCATCCATTCCTCCCTATTCTTGTATTAAAAGTTTGCTCTAAACTCGAATATTAGGTCGTGAGAATCGAACACTAAGCAAGGAAGGTTTTTATCACAGTAAATATGCATATGAATTCAACTAATTCACTCCTGTGCAAAAGGGAATGACTTCACCACCTTGCAAAAGCTGGCAGAAAGAAGAAACCGCTTCTAAGTAACCATGATAAATAAGCCATACCTTAGTATTTTTAGGTAGAATTCTACAGCGGCTTGTGTAATTTTTGCAGCATGATCTATTCGAGTGTCCTTGTCGTTACTTGGAAACAGGGGGAATAGTAATCCTAAACGGAGTGAAAGGATAGAAAGAGCTATTTCCTGTTGTACAACGGAAACCTACCTGGAGATGTTATGATCGGGAGCGGTGTGCGCGATTCTAAGTATGCTACATTCAACCACCATGGTGTCAGCTGGAAATAACAATTTGGATTCTCTGACTTACTACGAAGACCACTATGTAATCACCAAATTTGTTACACCAACCAGCTCAGAAAAACTGCTGGAGAAACACCGGGATGTACACAAGGGAAATGGTGTACGATGTAGCATATGAACTCAAAATAATATCGGAGTGGAAGCCTAGAACAGGAAGCACATGGGAGTTTAGGGCAAAGGACCTAGCTTAGATTTAGGGAGTTTAAGGTAAAAGACCTAGCTTAGATTTAAACTTTTGATAGGTCACGTAATCGACTCTGAACAGAATCATGCACTTGAATGTCTATTTGCATATCTGGCACAAATTTCGGGAATCGTCCGTTGTTCGAAGGCCAAATTCACGACACAAAATAAATCCGAGATCCCCAACTCGGACGCAGCTGACCTCAAGTATGCCATATGGGAAACTGTCAGGACGAAGAACGGCTTAAATAGGGCGCAATAAGGGTACAAAGACCGTGGAAGATGATTGTGGCTTAATATAGGCACAATTGAAGCGTCTGAAATTCCCACGTATTCCTCTCTAAAGCATCGCCCAAGATGCTACAAATTTTCATTAAGGCTAATGTTTCGGCCAGTCGCCTTCGTTGGAGCCTGGAAGCCGAAAAACATTTGGGCTTCGCGCTGATCAAACGACGCTAAGATCTCAGCTTGGTTCAGTGTAGCCCATAGTTATCTAGAAAGGTCTTGCAAATCACAACAGGAAATCCTTAAAAATCATGGATATGTGACTAAAGTTCCACCAAAATACCTCCTAAATGTCATTTCTTTCATGCCAATCTCATACAACCCCTTGTTTTTACTACTTCTCAAAGCTTTATATTTCCAGAGATTCGCACATTGTCGTACACTGCCTACGCCACCACTGCACTTTCATTGTTTCACTTGAATTAGGTACTCAGAATTATTATGCATTCAGTCCTGAGGTGGGATTGGTTCACAATCTCTCTACCATTACGTGGACGTGGCGTCACTTGCCGCTACCCACATACATCTGTTCGAGATGATGAAGGAAGTGTGTTGAAAAGCTGTGAACACTACAGAATCCTACACATTCCTCCTTATGACCATATGTTAGCCTCTTTTCGAAGGCCCTCCCTAACAAGCGAACATATCATATTAAGAGTTCAAGAAAACAACTCTTACCGTACGTTGAGCTCAACATGTGGACGAACGTCACGAAATACCATTGGCTGTCTGAGTATATAGGCTTACGTGCGCGCGGTAAATTGCGCGGCGAAGTTCGCAACGATTTCAACGACTCTACTTCGAAGTTGTGCCCCGAAAATTGGCGTCAGAGTCGTGCAAATCGTCACGAACTTCGCCGCGCAAGATGCAGCGCGCATCCTCGGACGCACGTAAGTTCCGTCCCCCTCGGCTGTCCAGAAAGTCTTGTGACACTTTGGGGTCGACAGTTGCTACAGTCGCTAATTTTTCGAAGGCACACTGCCTCCTTGCATTTTCCCTATTAGAGAGTGTGGACTTCTGTAGAGAGTTTCGGTAGATCATTAGCAACAGTGTAAAAAAGGTCTTACTCAAGTGGTAGAGAAGATGTGGACCTCCTGACCCAAGCATTCTTTGACTTATCGTCTTTTACGAATTCCTACAAAGACACTCTCCCCGAATCATTGACTGGTGTTGCATGTCGACCATTAAAAAAGCATGTTTGAGCTTGCTATGATAATATTGCAAAAACTTTTGACAGCTTAATATAATAGTTAATGAAGCGAATGAGCAGGATGAGTCAAATACCCAGAGAAAGTATTCATCACTATTTCCAAATCAATTTGAATAATTCATTGTTCATATCACATACCCAGTTGTTTAGCGTTGTAGCACGTTGTTCTAGAAGCTTTTGTAGAATTGGCAATTCCTTTTCTTTGAATCTCTCAACAACCTGAAATTCAATCTAAATGAAAAGCACCGAGAACGGACAACCTCATTGTAGTAAATCAGTCAGTGCCACCACGAGCATGGGATGGTGGGCCGTCAGAGGGGGCACTGTAACTGCTGCCGCTGCAGTGCAGCGGTCTCACAATCGGCGGTCACTTTTTACCTCTGATATCCCATTTTTCAAGATTTTGACTTGGCTTTTTCAGAATTTTGACGCAAATAATGCAGCCATCGAATAGAAAAATGATTATTGCTAGAGGCTCAGAGATGGGAAACGTTCCAGCTGAGAAAACGAACGCGAAATCGGTGTCCAGCTAATCAAATTACCACTGTAAGCCGATTTTTGGCGAATTCAGTGAAATTAGGTGATCTAACGCCGCACAGTCATCAGAGATTATTGAGCTAGACGGGTGCTATACTCATATTCAGTGGTTCGGACTTGTACGTTGTGTTATTTTCTGGAAGTAACCAGAAGCCCACGTACATGCTAGATATGGCATGCTTCAAACGTTTCTGTGTGTGGGACCTAATTTTCAAAAAAAATTTCTTCTACATACCAATTTCGTATCCTCAAACTCCTTGTTTGTTTGTAACGGTTTAGCAAATTCCAGAAAATGCTCAAGTGTTGTCCGTGGATCGGGCACAGGTAACTTTGGCAGAAGAGCATATTGCTTTGTCGTCGAGAAATCTAGGAAGCTTATTTTGCGGTACCGTTATGTAAAACCAAAGCTAATGGTCAACATTTTTACAGAACAATAACTAAATTGCTAAAATGAGCAAACAATAAGTTTTTTCGCATTCAGTTGTCGGCATTAGCGACTTCTCCGATTAATCTCCGTCAAGAAGCTCTACCGATGCTGTCACTTAGCATACGACTGCACTTCTTCTGTCGAAGAAGCTCTTTGGACAAAACTTATTTTTATAACCAGCCTAATGTAATCCTCATAAGAGAGAGGAGAAGCTGTTCGCCAACGTCTACGTAACATGGAGATTGTGGTAGCTCATTTAGTTCGTTGGAGCTTTCCGCGGACGAATTAGGTGCAGTGGCAAGTGGCCTAGGTTATCACGCCAATATTCCGGACGAGCATAGAATCGCGGATCGTTACCCATCCCGGCAAACTAAGCGGATTGGCTTATTAATACCATACTCATCTGGGAAGTCAAAAGCACTGTACGTCGATTGGCCGCCTCAAGTCATTTTTCAAGCCATATTCGCATTCGAGATGCAAGTAGTACCATTTTGAATGGAACTCGAGTGCGGGACCCATCTGAAAAGGGGATTGATCAACGGGAAAAGACTATATCTTCGATCTCCTGAACAGAAGCCCGTAGCAATTGATAACTTGGCTTATCAGCACTTTGTCACGAATTGATATTCAGGATTATCGACTTAAAATTTATCGATCACTCGATTACCCAAGCTGGCTTAATGGGGTCTAACAACCCAAAGGACTCTATCCATTGTATAAAAGGTTTGAAGTTAAGCTACAGAATGACTGAAATGTCACGGCTTCGTGAAAAGGGAACATGACATAGCCATAGTTATAGCACCGGGCACAAAACTCACTCTGTAAATGTTGTGCTGACGTTAACGCAGACGGATAGCCAGTGATACCGCGCTTCGTGATAACCGAAGCCGCCAACCAGCCTCCATCAGCAATGGGCTGGAGAAACATTATTAAATATTCGGAAGTCACTGTCAAATTAATCGTGAAATGCCATTACCAACATCCTCTTGACGTTAATCAATATGAAGAACTATGGAAAACATCAATCTTTCAATGCCTTACCCGTCAAGAAGTGTTTAGAAAACGCTGAAATTCCATATATAAGGGTAGTTTCATTACAGAGAAAATCACTTCTTAGTCGCAGACCATGGCGTAAATCCCAGAATAGCCGAAGTAGTCGGACCAGGGTCTTCTACTGGGCTCGAATTCGAGAACAGTGTCTATAGCCGATGAGCCAGGGTCATAACTCACCATACTGGTCTTGACTACGGAGCACACAGCTTTGCTCCCCCTGGGCTAGAAACGAAATTCCTCGCATAGATATAAACCGTAATAATGATGGAGAATTCGAAATCTTTGACAGCCCTTCTCTTATCCATGGAGTTTTAGAGTGCCTAATCAACATTGAAGCTTCTCCGAAACAACCACTGATCTCAAGCAGTCTACTGCAGCCGATAATTGCATACGCATGTCCAAAAAAGTCATCCCAATCTCAAGCTGAATTTGGCTGCAAACTGGTGCAGTTTCCTGCCCAGGCATATTAATATTTGACAAGTTCATCTAACAATAAGGCTAGACGAGGCCACCTATAAAACTTTAATTCTGGAAAGATTGGAGGTGAAACTCATCGACCGGAATTCGAAATTTATTCGCAAAGAAACTGCTATAACAGGGCATGAATACACCTCAGTT
>UZAF01019707.1:3074-22111 GCA_900617895.1 Haemonchus placei | reverse complement strand
GAACGGGGCTGCTAATATTTTGAGAATATAATCGGACAAACAGAGACATTATTACTTAATCAATTAATTAATTAATTAATTAAATAAACACGAAAAATTTACAAAATATCAATAGTAATACATAAATTTATATGTTAATATCAAATGAATTTACAATGTCTCCATTAATATTGACTTGATCACGATACACCTACACCATGATACTAATGAGTACAATCATACTGAACGATAAATATTAATCATAAGGCCGATCATAAGTTCTAGTATCAAGTAATACAGAAGTAAATAAAGACAGCGACTCTCACCATAAATTACAACGCTGTACTGATCAATATTGCGATATTTTCGTTATTTTTCTGTTTATGCTGACAGCTAGTGAAAAAATAGAGGGAAAGTGAAAAAAGTTGAATTTCAAAGTTTGTTTTTCTCGAAAAAGATCTAGTTGTTTGATGCCAGTTTCGGTGAAAACTGTCAAATAAACGGAAAAGTATCGCATTGAACGAGCCGATGGAAGTCAATGAAAAGGAATGGCCATGGCAACTGCGCGCTATAACGGACCGAAAATAAGAGGTAATGACGGTTTTGGCGTCGTCGGTTGACCATGACCGCCAGATATGGCTATCAATTTTCTTCATAGTCATCAGGTAGATAAGGTGTGAATGGATGAGTGAATACAGAGGACGCTCGCCACTGGATTGGATCAGTTACCTTATTGGATTTCAGCTCAACTGATTAGAAAGCTATTCATTGAGAATATAATCCGATGTCGATAAAATATGAGGTTAAATACTCAGTTTCATTTTCAAAAATTAAGGAAAAGATTGGAATTCTCCTAGTACTAGAAAACGTTGTATTAAAAGCCGTTTGATTCGCCAGTATTAACACAAGTGCCCTTGAAATGCTTCCGTAACTGGGAGAGAGCTAGAGAAGGCTCATTTTTAGAGATCGATTTGAGATTCAACTAATACAAATAACAATTTCTTTCTTCATCCGAAAAATTCCAATTGGATCGATTGTTTTCCTATGGGCTCTGTTTGTTTATTTTGTTTCTTTTTTAATTATTTGCTTTCGGGGAATTCTTCTTGATTGAAATTTCCACATTCATCTCTATCGAACATTGGAACCATTCTAAGCAGGAATCAATTGTTCCAAGTCAATTTGTTGCGAACGCGGACGATTAAGTAGTTTCCAGCCTGTCCCTTTGCTTGGTTTGGTCAGCCCCAGGGAATATATCTACTAGGTATTGTCTTCCTACTAGTAAAGTTTGAAGCCCTTTCGGACCTTTGGTACCTGTTATAAAGGTGCCATAGCGAAAAGAGTAAGTATACGAGATCAATGAGGTGCTTATGAAGAACTTCGAAAAAGTTTAGTTGGAAAGAAAAAACTTTTCCCTGAAAAATACAAAATTCCTCCCAAATGGGTGAGTTCCCAGTTTTTTCATGACCTATCAGAATGTGAACTTTGTCAAGTTTTGGAAAGAAAACTATAACTTGCAAAACGACGGAGGAACAAAAAGAAATGATAACCGCTAACTGATGGCTGGTGATAAATCATAACTAGTTTGGGTACCAGTAAAACCTATGCTCTAGGAGAGAACATGCAGGACAAACTGCCAAAACGACATAAGGTCACAGAAAATGGTGTGCTGGTCATCGTAGGAATCCGCACGTAGGAAGAAATTGGTGCAGAAACATTACTGATAACGACTAAACCAGNNNNATCCGCACGTAGGAAGGAATTGGTGCAGAAACATTACTGATAACGACTAAACCAGTGATAAGCCAAGTGTAATCTCGCGATTGTACGAAACTACAAACTACGACAAGAGAAAGCGGAAAGGCTCGGGGAATGTGAAGCCCCGAAAGACAGTGAAAGCGTTTGTTTAGGTAGCAGATTTCCGAAGAGTCCGACCGACCGACTTCACATAAGTCGTTAAACACATAGACCGTGAGGATGGAAACAAATTGGACTGGTCACATAATCACTTTCGTCCGGGAAGAAAGCCGTTACCCATAGGGGAATTGCTAGCGAATTCCTTCCCCATGACCATATTGCTGGCTGCTGAATTGTTGCGAAAAGTAATCGAAACATTGTATCAGGCGAAACGTTAACAGCAACGGAACGACGGAACGTCGTGGTAGTGAGTCAGTCGGTATGAGAAATCGAAACCGACCGAACCCAACTGAAGGCTGACGGAAAAAGAAAACCCTTTGACGATCCACATTTCACTGCTCATTTCATCTTATGGTAGTTCTTAGTCAGCCGGTAATCTTACGTATAGGGCTACTTACGTATAAGCCTATCTTTCTTAACCCGACCGGATCTAGGCTGCAAGCCACTGAGACTTAGGTAAAAGTGGATTTCGCGGCGCAACCAAAAAAGGTGATTAATCAGCTTCTCATCTTTTCCCAACAACTGGAAGCCCTCTGAGGCCAAGAACGTGTAACTTTTCAAAAGCTGGTGAAGGCACTACTCCTTTTTGTAACGAATGCTGAGTCTCTTCCGGTTACGCCATGCTTTCGACTCACACTAGAAACTACTGCAGAAGAGAATGTATGCCTGATCCAACCTGGTCGAAAGAGCGGCAAGAGGTTACCAAAGGTACAAGCAAAAGATTCCTTTTTCCCTTATACAAGCTCCTTAATAGTCGGAGGCAGTAGGTAAGGTTTGAGGGATGTAAGAATAGTAAATACAGTTGTGGTGAGGAGGAAGAGGAGGTGAGGATAATGAGCATATGTGACAACATTTAGGCGACGAAAGAAGCAGTCCAATCAGAAGCAGTTCCGTTGCATAATGTGAGCTGGATTGATGTTTTATATGATATGAATGAGGTAGGTAGTTGTATTTATTGTGATCATTAAACGGGAAGACTTATGTCTGACCAATGATCCAATATTGTTCTTCCAAAATATCTATCAATTAAATGATTATTTTGCAGAATAAACCCATAAAATATCAGAAAAATAAGAAATATTTTACGAATTCTTGAAATTACTCTCTGAATAAATCCGAACGAACCGTATGAATCCCAAGATCTCATGTGCTTTCTTCGTAATCCAGGACATCTTCAAAGTGAGTTTTGCCTAGGCATGGATTCTGCCAGGAGATTCAGAGTTGGCGAATCACTAAAATCTCATGTCGCTCGCTCTCTCTGACAGTACGTCTTCGCTGCGTCTTCGCCCCCAAACGCTGAAGAGCACGTACACGAAGGACCCCAGTCTACCGGTGGAGGGTTCCCCTGTATCAACCCAAAAAAAGGCATGCCATCTGCTTTCATGTGAGCTCGGGGAGATTGTAATCATGGGAGACCTAAGTCAGATCCAATTCCCTGGCCGTGTGATTATGGATCAGCTCAAAGTGCATATAATTGAGCTTTGCGGTCAAAGTTCACAAGAGACTACGTTGACGATTTCGAAGGGACTCGTTTACGTGGCTTATTCCAAGGATTCAGTGGAAAATTGGCATCATTCTAAGCATTTTTTGTGCGAAATAAATGAATTCAAAGTTTTGTTAAGTTCATTAACGATACAGTATTACCGCTGCTGCTCACTCGATAAAGGATAACATACCTGTCCAATACCAGTTCGGTATACGCACGTGCATTCGGTTTTCACTCAGAATCGTAATGGCGTTTGGATGCACATCTGGCCTATACAATGATTATTCAAGGACGGCCGTTGGAAGGTTTGGCTTGCCTTGACACATATTGACCCATAACTTTGACTCTGGACCATATGTGAGGCAGTAGTGCCACATGGTGTTACTGCACTTCTTAAGTATCACCGAGGAGACTATCAATCTTACTGTCCTCTACTAGGGAGGCTGAGGACTGGATGAGTTGCTTCGAGGACTATGAATTTTGCTTTGCCTTCTCCACAATCTCGTCAATCTCAAAACCATTTTTCTTATTCATCGGATAAATTTAATTAACAGTAGAAACGGCTGAATCCGGTAAATCTTCTTGAAAAAGAATTAATTTCAAGATCATGTGTTCATTTGCAATGGTGCGTATTGAATCAAGGGGCTTAAGAAAACATAGCATCGGCCGATTCCAGTTCTACGTTAGCAGGCCAATAGGAGAGAACAAAGGGATTCCACTTAATTGGTGCAGTAAAGTATAGTGTAAAACTGCAATAATCATTATCATTCATTATTGAGAAAAATCAACAATATAAAAATCCGGAAACAGAAGTTCGATCACTCTATCCATTCACTTTATAGGCGAAGGTGATGTTGTGGCAAAAGGTGCTCTTTCTCACACGCATGGTCACGGGTTCAAGTCCCGGATAGATATCCGCCTAGGCCAACAAAGCCTTTCATCTCTCCGTGCCGTTTAATAAGTACAAGACTCGTCTGGGAGACAAAAGCACTGGCTTTAATATTGGCTTACCATTGGAACTCATTGTATAGGCCACATATGCATTCAATACGCCACTACGATCCTGAGCTTGAGTCGAATGCACGGCGCGTATTAAAAATGGAGAAAAACCGAGTCAATCCATACACTCGCAAGTTACAGTTTTTTTTTCAATTAATATGCCGATTTCTTGAATAATTGCCCGGATCATGGCAGTGAAATCTTTCGAAAACCTCTGAATTTGCCAAGTCGTCAAAAGGCATCATATAAAGTCCTCAAAGCGAATCAGTACCACAGCAAGTACCAGTTATTACCTTTCGCAATGATACCCTATAAAAAGCATTCAATAGCCTTACGATGGGACGTAAAACTCGTTTTCAATTGGGTGTGAATGAGGTTGTTGTAAATGCCAAAGACGAGCGACATGGAAAGTTGCGGAGCCTCTTGAACGTTCACGTCCGGTTCTTCCTCACACCATTGCAGGGGGCTAGCCTCAACCAAGAGATTCCACCGGTCATTGACGACTTTAGTGGAACCAACCCTTCATGAAGTCCTGTTGTAATCCTCCAGCTCAACTCTATATATCCCCCGAAATCTTCATAAATTTAGAATGAATGAATGATGAATCCAGAATTTAGAAATTTCTTAAAATCTACTTTATAATATTTTCACAATTTGGGATGCGCCATGCATTATGCTTAAACTGAGATTCGTATTGATAGCCACTTGTGAATACACAGTGGCTTCTGTTGAACAACTTTTGACCTCAGTATTTTTATCCTATAATACACCTCTGACATCAATCTATCTGTTCCTTACAGAAAAAATCAACTGGTCAGGACAATCTCAGCTCCTCAAATCATGGTTCATGGCCTCCTGAAACCGCTGTCAACACTCTGGAGGGAGTTTCTACTGATCGATGTTGCTTTCACAAAAAGATTATACCTTTGAGTAGCCACCTCAAGTAGTAAATCTCAAAAATGACTGTGGAAATGCTCGCAGGATCGAATCCGTCGGAAAGGAAACTCATACGAGAAGCCAACCTTTCTCTCTCATTGGCTTTTGCCCTAAGCAAATCCCAACTCTTCCCAACTGAGGCTGCCAACAACCCAGTCTTTTCTGTGATATTTTTCCGCTACCAGCCGATCTGGTTTTTTGAGATTTATGCGATGAAAAGATGCAATGTGAAGCCAGTGAATAAATCCATACTGACAGGTAAGTGTATCAGAAGCAAGGCCCCATGTCGGTCACAGTCACGCTAAAATCAAACCAAGGACGTTCCTTTCTCCCTTATAAAGATCCCCGATAAACTACAGCTGTAAATCAAAGAACAAGAAATGCCATCTTCATCGGAATTTTTGCAACCGGTTTCATGAAAGCTGCTTGCTCACTCGGAAACGGGTGTTTTCAGCAATACGCCATTGATAGGCTTCTTTCACAGGCTTTCTACAACTTCAAAGGCAAGTTTCTGATGGGCTGACGCTTTTATTCCTTGAAATTTATCACCTTTTCAAATCGGTTCGAGGAATAATGTCCCATAAACTCGTTCGATCAAAATTTGATACTTTAGAACGATGAAAAATCGAGACAGATACCATCAATATGAAGGAAACGGTAAGAAAATCTTCAGAGGGCATGAGGATAATAAAATACTATTACTGAAGAAAAAGAAAAAGAGTATTGAATGTGAACGATTGAAAAGAAAGGCTCTGAAGCTATTAATGAGATTACTTCTACGTACACTATTTCTATACATTGTATTGGACAGCTGGGCCTTTCAAATGCACGTGAATTGCGAACGCATGGCTTATTCCAGTTGATACACTCAAAATCGAAGACATTATCTCTTAATTAATAACAACGATGGAAAGAAAATAGAAAGAACATCAATTAACATAGTAATGACGCATGAATACCAAAATAAAGGAAATACAGACAAAACTATGACTAGCACCTCAGCCAACTATGAAGAGCTTGATCCGATGGGTTTAGTCGGTTTAAACAAGATATAGAAATGGCAGTAGCTGAAGATAATTGGTGATAATTTTAAATAATGGTCAGTGATTTTAGTTTGTAATGAATAGTAACTAGTGGTAGCCAATAACAAGAACACGTATAAATAGGCTAAGGAAATAAGTTCAAGGGCAAGGATGATTGGCTAGGATAGCTCATTATTCAAATAACTACCCTCTCATTGCCATTAAAAAGCACTTTTCAATATAGTGCTGAATCGATTACCTTTTCGATCGATAAACGAGAAACAGCTTTCAGAGAATGATGGCAAGTTGGACAACAGATGGAGGTACCTTCAGAAACTGTGTTCTACGAACTCAAACTGGTAGATGAAATCAATCGAATCTAAATTACTCTCGGTAGTGTAAAGGATAAAGAGCACGGTGCCAAAGAGACCAGAAGGGTTCATAACAGCAGTTAATTAAATATCAGGTCGAAAATAAATGGATAATCGAGATTCCGGGTAACTCTTGAAGACGCCCATATGTAGTAGTCAGGAGTTCTTGAGATTTAATTATTCGCAATTAGTATTATTGGCTATTTTTATTGGTCTGTTGGTGAGTTTATGGAATTAATTTACCACTCGATCTACATATCTTCACTTCATTTTCTCTTATTTGAAGCCTAGCTCAATTGATTGAGCTCATTATTATTTTACTTTGATGTTACTTTACTACTATCACAATTATTAATTTATTGTTTTATTTCTTATTATCATTACCATTTTTATAATAATTAATCATTTTTTGATTATGCATGTTTACATGGATTTATTTAATCTTATCCAATTATTACTTATTATAGATCCTAGCTCAACGAACCAAAAAGGGATAAAGTAGGAAAAGAGATTGTAAATTCTGGGTAGAAGAAGGTTTACACGAGCAGGCAGACAGCTTCTGCCTCTCAGGGGATATACTCAATGACAAATTCTAATGAACGATGGATCAGGTTGGTCAGGGAATAGATTAGATTTCTGTGAAAAAGTGAAACTGCCCTTTTAGTCAATTTCGTATTTCATTAACTTTAACGAAGCCACTCTTCAAAGTTCAGAGACAAGACGAACTATGGTGCACCATGCTTAGCGTCACCGTATAAGAAAACATGCTGAGATGGCCCGACATTCTGGAGTTTTGCTGTCCATTATGAGTAAACAAATACTTTTTCGAGAGCAGGTGTAATGACTTTCAATTCCTGATAACAAAAGTTATTGTACGGTAACCTGAATACATCCAATTACCCCTTCGATTCTAAACCAAAGCCCACTACGTGATGCATCATTAAACTTGAATGACCAGTGTCTGGCCAGGTTTTCTCAAATTTTCTTCAGAATCAACGTATTCGTATAAGAACTTCACAATAAACACTGTGATAACATGTAATAATATAAATTATTCCATGATATAACAACCAATAATAGAGTAATGTAACAATAATATGTAATATCACGTAATAATATATAATAATATGTAGTAGTATTAATATAGTAATATAATAACAATACTAGATGTCATATAGTGGTATGATGAGGTTTAAGGCTTTAACGTTAACTATTTCCTTTTCCGAGTGCGCCCTGCATTCGACTTCCACTTAGGATTGTAGTGGCCTTTTGTCATGGATTATACACTGCGTTGCGGCGGCTAGTCAATGTACAAATCAGGGCTTCTATCTTCTCAGACCACTGTCGTAGTAATGAACCGACCCAGGAGATAGAAAACCTAGTTGGCCTAGGCCAACATCTACCAAGGATTCGATCACAGGACCTTTCGTGTGTGATAGTGCGCCATTTGCCACTACACCACTTTCGTTCCTATACGATATTCACGTGTTTGAATATAGATCTAGGTATAGACACAGATCGTAAAGAAACCCTATCAATGAGTTTTGGAGAAAAAAAAATTCTGAGTAATTCAGGAGTCATCCAATCAAAAGATAAAAGCAATAGAAGGGGTAATCGACTGGAAGAATCACGAATTTTCATGGAACTTCTAGCCCTTCACAATCCTTTGGCACTGAGAACATTACCGACTGCTAATAGCAAGATAATTCGAACGAATAAAGGGGATTAGACCTTTTTGTGGTCCTTCACAGTTGGACTCGGTCCAGATTAGTACGAATGTGATAATGAGCATTGAGCAAAAATTTTGGTCACAAGGAAACAAAGGCGATCGGATTCGAGAAGGGGTTTTTCTAGTAATAAGGATGCATTAGGCTGAATGAAACAAAGAACCGACAAACGAAGGAAATGCCTGGAAACTGGACCAATCGTCTCGATTATTCGAGAAAAAAACGAATAAAAAGCGAATTTCCCGAGACAATAGACAAGAAACAGCAGAGATGACGGGCATACGTACATAGAGGGGGTGTTGCGGGATGTTGAATAGGGATCTAAGGCTGTCAATCAGCTACTGCCGTTACTCTCTCTCTCATAGTACCAGTTTTTCTGGTCGCTGAATGATCGATAGTAGTATAGCTAGCGCTGATAAGGAAAGGAATTTAATCACTGAACGATGTAGTGACCGTGGGCGGTAGTAGCAGCTGGAAATTCCTGATGATGACCGATAACCTGAAGCTGATTGAAATGACTTACCAAGCTGCAGGTTAAACGGGTTTCTGGAAGAGGAGGAGGAGAGTGAACCATTGAAAAGATCATATCACTGAGTAGAGAGCGTCATTATCCTCGAGAAAACCTTTTAGCAAGAAATAAAAACAAAAAAGAATCCGCTAGAAGCTCTTTGTCACCGTCGTCCTTTCGACGTGTTGATCACATTAGAGCAAGTTCTAAGCAGGTTTAATGGGTTCGCAACATTGAGAAAATGCAATAGGCGTTCCTTCTCCGAGGGGGAGGCATGTCATTTCAGGCTGATAGGACTTCACATAGGGCAAATTCACAGACGACGATGATGACGACGGAAACGCTGCCAATGCAGTTCGAATGCTGCCTTTTGTGTGTCTCTCAGAATGACTGGCAATGCATGGCATCAAAACAAAGCATTCACATAGCGACACGACACATCAAAAGGCGAGAACTCCCGGAAAAGACCAGATGAAGGAAAATGATAAGGTATAGATGGTAAAGAAAAGAACCAGACACGAGCATGTACGAAAGTAGACGGCCCTGCAGGATCATTTCCCGTTTAACGGCGAACTTGTGTCGAGTTATCGCCTGGTCTCGCATGAAACCCGAAGAAACACGCCAGGTCAAAGTGCTGGGTGACCCCAACAATAAGTTTTATTTTAGACCATATTTTGTTCACCGAAGAGAGTACAGCCAAACAAGGATCAAGGAGTTCCAAACAGGCAGCTAGCCAAGCACCTCACTAGTAAGGCCTCTCAAAAACCTGCGTTACAATCCAGTAACGCCGACTAGAAGCACTTCTTACATTGAATGGACGAGTTCCTCTTACAAAAAAAGCGTTTGCTGGAAAGTGTTGCTGGTCATTAGCCAGTTGTCTCATGGTAATCGACGTCTACGCCCGTTTGCAGAAAATCTCATGGTACTAGGTAATCGTGTGTCAGAATCATTAACATAAATCAGTCAGTTACATGGGTGCTATGAGGTAAAAAGCTCCACGAAGTTATAAGGTCAACTTTGTTACCATGGTAGTTTGAAAAAAAAAGAATAAAGTTACCGTCCAGTCAAGTTTCCCCAGATGATTTCAGAATCAGTCCCCTTTAGAGCTAATTGTCGGTTCAATTGATTGAAGTACTAAGACGAACAAGAATTTACTACGCGCCATATTGATATATAGACTGGTAGGTTCACACTCCTCCTGTCCAATGCGATTTTAGCCACGCCCCAATGTTCCTAGCCTAGCCGAAAATGCGATTTCAAATGATTTCTCTCTAATATCGAAGAAATCCTTCTCGAAGATTTGGACATATCACGGAAGAGGCTCTGATCAACATGCCTTTTTGCGAAAAAATTTCTTTTCATGTAAACACTGTATATTTAACAACAAAAAAATCATTTTGCTAATAAAATAATATAAGTAAGAATATGAAGTACATTACAGCGAATAAATCACTTTTAATCCCGCTATTATTTCGATTCATTTATTTCGCTTTTCTTGACCTTTCTCCAGCAATTTCTTGGGCAATTGAGAGGTGATTTTTTTAAAACTCTCAGAAAAAAAGGTTTTTGTACTTTCCCTGACGAACTGAAACCAAATCGGATATACAGTGAAGACGTGGAGGATTTTGGGTAGCAGCAATCTTGGACACGACAGAATTGCTGCCAAAAAAAACTTCACGCACACAATTGTCAATGGTGTTTTTTTTTCAGTTCAAGAGTGAGTATTTACGGTCCGAGAGGGACGTCGAAGTCAAGTACCTCACGATGGAACAATTACGTTCGAGAGGGTCGTGTTGAGAACAAATTCACCCACTGTTGAACACGACGACAATAAACTAAATAACCAACGATTTTGTTGTCTACCGACGGTTGGATTGGATTGAAGAAAATTGGAAACGAAAAAAATTGGGGGTGTGAGTGGGGGGAACGGATGGGGTGGGGGACGTTCTTGGGGGGGACTCGTCCAGACGTCCTTGATTTCAGTCAACAGATGTACATTCAGACACGCATATACACACACACATACACAGAGCGATTATGGCAGCTCTGAAACCGGAAATTCGATTTCGATTTGATGTTAGACTGTTCCACGAAACCGTCACAGAACACATCGATTCGTTTTTGAGGGAGTATTTGAAGAAGAATTAAATTATCGAAGATATTTGAAGAAGAATCAAGTTGTTAAAGTGGAATAGTGAAGAGGTAAGTGGCGCCGATATGGCTAGATCAGCAGATCGGATCCGCCGCCGGAGCCAATCGGTCTGTTCGCCGCTATAGCCTCTCAGTGTTCAAGTCCTGTCCGAGGACGAACTTTGCCCACATTTTGCCTACTTGTGAGGTTACTACTACTACCAGCATTATCATTGCTATTATTTATTATTATTACTATTATTATTATTCCTACTACGAGGACCGGAGCCAAAACTATAAGTATAATTGATTTCTTAATCTAAAAACTTCAACAGGGCCACAAAAAGGAAGCGTTCGGCACAAAACGTCGAGTGCTTTAACTTTTCTGACCGCCTAAGCAGAACTAGTAAGTAAAGCGGACTCACATGGAGATGGTAGCTATAGAGAGACAAATAGGAACATTATCCTAATTAGTGTTAAAGATAAAGATCGGCGACAATGTTGTTTCGATATCGGAGCCGATTAACGACGACAGCATCGATGGATGACATTAACCCAGAATGGTCCCAGATCTTGCGCAGATCCTCGATTCCGTAGACTATGACGCTCACCTCTTGAACACTTCCTTTTAGCCTGATTCTTACTATCTTACCCTTATTTGCAGCTAGATATAGCCAGTTTCCGGTTTCCGTAAGGGGGTTGGGGGGTGTGCAGAACTAAGGCCACCTGCAGTATCATCCTTGCAAAATACGACCCTTTCCTCAGACATCGCTTAATCTTATTGTTAGTTAAGCGATGACTTAGAGTGCAGAAATAAATGGGTACGACTAAAGATTCCTAAATGTGCGAAATAAGGATCCCTATCCCAGTTTTGGAAATGACTCTTTACTTTGAAGGCGGCCAAATTGATCTTAAAAGTCACTGTGCTACGAACTCTGCATTCCCCTAAATTTACACCCACTCTGGTCAAAAAAATAACCAACCTGTGGTTTACTAGCAAAAAATCATTCGTAGCTCAAAACCACCTAGCAGAACAGCTAAAAATAATTGGCAGCCTTAGGTATGGCCTCAAACGCTCTCTACCTCTAGAATTTGAGTAGTCAATGGGTCATAGGCTCATCCTAGAAGACGCCATGTCTCCTAAATGGGTCTCTCGTAGAAATTGGTACTTTTAAGGTCTTCAATAGGCCATTCATTTCAGGAGCCGATTTCTTCTGATCTATGGGTCCCCCACTTCTAAATACCCGACAGAAAAGAGGGCTTGTAAGCTGCTTCTGGAGAAAATTCAAAGGGGACTCTAATGGTGAGGAGAGAAAGGAAATGGCAAGATTCTCGACGATTGAATGGATGTGAAATTGCGGATGTGGTTCTGAGGCTTGGCCAAACGCCAACGGAACCGCTTCCTACGACAACTACGACGTCAACGTCAAGTAATTATAGCTTTTGCAGTTATTGATCCCATAAAAGGTGCCAGCATCATATATACAAATTTACCTAACAGTTATCCGACATGAAATAAACTGGGTTTGACTGCCTGGCTTCAAAAACCGGTACCTTTTCAAAGGTAGTGCAGAAATAGTTCAGTCAATGCTCGTGGATTGCGCCATGGATTCGACTTACAATGTGGGAGCGGAGAGAATTGGGCGCTCAAATGGTTCAATCATGAGTAGGACCAACTAGCGAGTATGAGGACCGATTTCCAGGTCCTCTCACTTACTACACCGGAAACGCTGACTCTAAGAGTAATTCACTCTGGTTTAGTCCATACAAGCATTCCATCTCGCTGCTTGCCTAAGCACAAAGTTGCGCCTTCAGCTTCTGCGCTATCAAGACCATTGCTTAGGTTATTCAGACTGTAGAGATGTAGTAATCTCGAGAACAATTCAGTTTGTAACAAAATAGAAGTCTCAAAGACAAGAAAATTGCAACTTTGATGAGACAAAAAATAGAAAAGCAAGAAAAAAAACTTGCCATCACCAAAGAGCCGTGGATGCACAGAGGTATTGCAAGATCTCAAAAAAAAATCGAAAGAATAAAAAAAAAATTGAAAAAATTCAGCCTATTACAAGATAGTTCTCGAAATCATATGGATAGCTGGATAGTATTACCGTTCAAATTGGAAGGAACTTCAAAGAAATCTTCAAAAGATGGGCAAAATCAGGGCACTATTTTGTAGCCGATAAAAGCAAAGGAAATGAGGATTTCTTCAAAAATGAACAGAAATGAAGCGGTGCCGAAGTAGCCAACAGAAAAATTCATTGGATGGAAGAAAAATAATCAGAATTAATTTTAAAAATCATAGAGATTATCGGCAAAGAAGTCAACGAGAGGTAGCGGAAAATTCGAGAGAGATACATATTGACATGTTTCGAGAAGATTGGGCGTGATCTGCCAATCAACAACTTTTGCGATGTGTCATAAAATTTTAGTGCTACCCTGACATACAAAAATGATAACAAAGATTATTTACGGCAAAATGGGTACCGGAACCCTTTAAAACTACATCTGAAGACTCAGAGTAAATCCAAAATTTACACCACACGCATACATATATGTTCTTTGAAAAATCTATGTCATAGGTACGCAGATTAAAGTTTTTTCTTTTCTGTTTCTCCACACCACTGTTGGGATGTGCCTTGCATTGGATTTCTATTCAAAATCGTAGTGGCGTTTGAAACGCGTATATGGTCTAGATAATGATTGATGGAGACCAGTCGGGGAGCAAGTCGGTACTTTTATCTTCCTCAACGGATCTGGTACCGATTAACGGACCGGGGAGAGGAAGGATCAGTTGGCCTGAGAGGTGCCTATCCGATATTCGATCCGTGAATCGTGTGTGTGATACTGCGCAACTTGGCACTATGCTATCTTCGCATCTCAGAACAGGACTGGTCGTCGCCAAGCGGCTTTATCCTCTGAGTTTTGCATTTGTTTTTAAGTTCGAGAAAGCCACAGGCAAAGATGAAAGTAGGATTTAAAAAAGATTTTTAAACAACATAAATTATAGCACGTTTGTATCAAATTCAGAATTCCACATATTAGCACGACCAGTTCGAAATTCTCCAGCCACAGAGGGTTTTTGAATCGTAGTAACAAAAACCTCCTCTGATTGCTTCCTGGTAAAGCACCCAAAAAATTCTCCTCTTCTGTCTTCAAGCAATTTAAGGTTTCAAATTTTAAACTGTAATAGACAAGTGATATGATGAAAGTACAAAGGATGAGCCGTCTGGGGTTCTTCGCCTTTTACGGAATGCGCCGTGCAGTTGACTTTCGTTTAAGGCGTCAGTGAACAACCAGCGTAAAAGATCTATAGAATGAATTTCAAATGACTCATTTCAGGGGCAATTTTCGTTCTTTGAGTGGCCTCAAAATAAAAATGAACAGAAAGAACTCTATTAAAAGTTAGAAATAAGGAAGCTACTGATCTATGCCAGAATAAGAACCTCAATACCAGATTGTGGCCGAAGTTCAGTGAAGTCAGAGTACACAATAGTGAATGGAGGACGACCATCAGACTAAAAAGGACAGCGAAGTCCACGGTTGAGCGAGATTAAGTCTTCGCAGAATAGGAAAAACTGATTTGTCATCAAAGACTAATCTGAAAAACAAATTAACCGATTCCATACATCTAGGTCAGGACAAAGAGTCTGACTTTTGCTTTCCTATTGTGTCCTTTCAATTCTTCTGCCCTTTCTAGCTTTAATTCAGAAAACTGTGAGAAAAAGTATGGAATCTGAGTCAAAATTTTAAATCTTAATAGGTAAAGTCAACATTTAATTAATCGTTTAAGAAAAGAAATTTGACAAAATCATAGGAATAGCCAAAGATCTGACGAATTTAGTAGTTTAAATCAGTCAAAAAAGAATTTGACTAGAACAATTCATTATCATGCTTGCAGTAGAACGGGTGCTTGCAAATAGTACATTGAGCCATGAGCGTGGGAACTATCTAATTAATTCCTACAGACTGCGCCATGCATCTTATTTGAGTCAAAAAAGTGCAAAAGCATCTGAATTTATATCGATGCAGTACTCTTTGAATTGCACTCAGACAACGAAAATTCTCGTAACCTTTCGATTTTCAGACTAGTGTGATGGGTAGAACGCCAATACTGTCGGAAATAGCACCAAATGGTAATTTTCAAAAGCATTTTCGTCACAATACATCATTTCATATTTCAAATTGCTATTAAAATGAAAAATGGCCATACCACCATGAAAGGAAAATTTTGATAAGTGCGGAATTCAAGAAAAAGGAACCGCCTCGGTGACTGTTTAGTGAGTATGAGCTCCACGATCCACTCCACACTCAAATGCCATCCCAATAAAGGGGAGGGATTGAATGCGTGGCGCACATCAGAAAAATAGGAATACGAGAGGCTGTTTGAGTTTCTATAAAAAATATTTTAATTATAAGGATATTTTAAAGCTTTGCAATATCACGAGCAAGATAGAATCGAACATCAGGATAGGTGGCTTAGAAGCGGATGAAAGAACGTTATAAGCTTGGCTAGACGATCTCGTTCATTCATCCAGAAACCTTCGATAGCGTCCAAAGAACGGTGTGCAAGGTGTAAGACAAGCATGATTTGCCGGAACGATGGCGTATAGATTGCGATAAAACACTTTGCGAGAAGATCGTTGCTATTAGATCGAATCAGAACGAGTTTCTTGGAACAGCGATATTCGAGGTACCTTTTTATGCAGTCCCAGAGTTTTCAGGAGTACTACAAGAAGGAATAGACAAAGGGTCATCTGAAGAAGAACAGTCATCGCTCAGCAAATAAAAAACGCCAAAGCCTTCCCGAAAGGGAAAACAACAAACAATAGAGGGAACGATCAGCCAAAACAGTACTCAGAAGAAGTCAATTCTGTCGAGTGGGGGGCTTGACGTATCTGAAGAACTGAAGACGATGACCAAATGGTCGTTATTCGAAGAACTATACTCAGGGTTAAGGACCAAACGGATTTGATAGAGCTCAGTAGTGAAATCGACAGTTCTGTAACAGATGTCATACTGACTCAGGATGCTCAAAAGAGCCGGTTTATTTCTGAGAAAGTCACAGGCATTCAGCTTCTCTTGATGAGGGTAAACTACTAAATTTTTCATCTTTGTTAATTTGCTACCACAAAATACAATAAATATTCAAAAAACGTCTTGGCCGGGATTTACTCTTGCCGTCTATGAGATGAGATCAGCAGTAACGATGCTAGCCCTCCCTCCTAAAAGCAGCTCTCTAGGCTAGAAGAGTTTTCAGATGCATCACGATTTTGTAGGACCATCAAGGGCATGGCACATCAAGGGAGAAGTCCGATCAAGCACGTACGCTTCGTTTTTTATCCCGTTAGACTTTGATCTAGCTGCTATCAAAGTACTTCAAACCAGTTATGCATGTTATTCTGATATCAGTCGAATTCCTTGGGATTACACCCACTTAACCCAATCACATGGTTCTTGCACTTCGGTCTCTCGTGGTGATATATGGGAGTTTCCGTTTCACTTGGGATGACTCACATCAAAACTGGCGATTTGCCAGGTTTATTATAGTATAATCTGATGTGGCACGAAGAGCTTCGTAAAAACATTGAATAAAACGGATCAGAAAAAGGAATGAGTAAAAAGCACTCTTGTCAGTGGGTAAAACCAGACAGTAAGCAGAGATTCTACTAAAGAAGTTCAAGTAGAAGTCAAGTATCAAGTCCCCGTTATTCCCACTTTCATTCTCTCGACTTTTGAGTTTGAAATCGGCGATCGGCAACAAAAAACAACAAAAAACATTCGAGAGTGAAATCAGTGAGGACAACGAGGCGAGGACGAAGGGCAGACTTCGAAAAACTGGCAGACTGACGACATCAGCTCTCGATTGATGGTGGTTACTGTAATCATAAATTGGTAATCCATAGACATAAGTGGCTCTGAGGATAAGGTGGGTCACATTTCGTACTACACATAACCACTACAAAATAGTGCATAGCTCAAATACCAAATTGAAGCGTCGCAACGTCTCTGAGTGGATGTGAAATACGTGGTGCAACACACTGGCCGATATAAGTCATACGATCTTTTGAATCTACTTTCTTTTAGACTCTTGTTTTGCCTTTTTGAATAATAAAAATCAACCCAATAAATTCAAACTTCAATTTTAATTTCAACTCCAGCTTTATTTTTTAAAAATTTGAAGTCTAAAAGTTGGGAGGTTTACAGCATTTTCATCGATTTGACATAGCTACCCCTTCCTCCCCTTCCTATGGGCGATCACGTTTGAAACAGCTACAAGTTCCCCGGAAAAACCTTCCATTTGAACATAAAATAGGGCTATGCACGTAAAATGAGCTGAAAAACTTAAAATGGGTTTGTAACACCTGTCGACTGGATGGAAACCACGAAATGGTCGCCATTCGGATGACCAAAAACTATAATGTTCGCCTATTCCGATAAGGCGTGACCGAACGGCTACTGGTTGATGAGAACTGTCACAGTTGCGAATCCAAGTTGTACTTCAATTGAGCTCGAAAACATTCCGACTGTAGTTTCTCCAAAAAACCAATAGAATCACTACTCTATTACCAGTAACTTTCAAAAACCCTATTGACGTCATGCTCACCAAATGGGCTTTGAAACAGCCATGAACAAAACTAAAACATTTGGTGGGTTAGGAGTGAGAAAGGGTTCGAATGATGGAAGAGATTTCTCATTCGAAAGGGCAATAGAATGGAAATGTGTTTTTCAGAATGGCAAAAGAAACGGAGCGATGATGGACGGGGATAGTGCGTAAAGGTTGAGTGAAAGGTCGTCGTTGTGATCGTCGTTGTCTGTCAATGGACTGTGTAGAAGGACGTCAAAGATTGGTCTGATAGGAACCGGACATGACTACAGACTGTCACATTCATCAGATAAGCGAAAACATGGTCCTAACAACAACCTAAAATGATTACCTGTACTTGAATGCATACGGTAATCGTCAGTAATGATCGATATTTTTTTAGTAAAGGACCAAGGCACTGCAGAATAGACGTAGGTGATGGAGCAATGATAAATGGCGCACTACCACGCCCACGGTCCAAGGATCAGTGCCGGGTGTCGACTTGACAGTTGTCGGCTGATAAGAAAACCCCATTGACAGTCGAAGGTGATTCAGATAGGTACAAATCAGAAATCCACCACGGAAATCGATATGTATATATGTGTGTATATGTATATATATATAGTATATATATATCAAGAATAAGTGAAAGAATGAGCGGAGATGGTGTAGGGCATGTGGTGCACTATCTTACAAGCATATTCACTAGTTTGAATCCCGGATCGGCATCCGCCCAGGTCAAATGAACCTTCTACCTCTGCGGGATCGGATAATTGGTACCAAACTAGTCTGGGAAGAAAAAAGCACTGACTTCGCCTAGCTATCTCTGGTCATTATGTAGGCCACATACGCATTCAAAACACGACTATTCCGAGTGGAAGTCGAAGGCGGGGCGCATGCCACAGTCGGGATTGGTCAACGCCCAGAGACTTTATCCTTTATCCTTCATTCTTCGAGATCATTACAAAGCAAGAGCTTAATAAATTCTATGACCTCTAGAGACCAGATGAATCATTTCGTGTAAAAGTTGGTCATATACTATACTATACTATACTATACTATACTATACTATACTTACTTATCATAATATTGTAAAATCTGTTATAAACTGCAGAGAACGAAAAAACGGAAGTGCGAAAGACAGCGAAATTTCGGAGGTGATGCAAATCNTGTCACAGTTGCGAATCCAAGTTGTACTTCAATTGAGCACGAAAACATTCCGACGGTAGTTGTTCAAAAAAGGTCCGTAGAATTACTGCTTTATTACTATTACTTTCCAAAAACCCTACTGACGTCATGCTCACCAAATGGGCTTTGAAACAGCCATGAACAAAACTGAAACAGTTGGTGGGTTAGGAGTGAGAAAGGGTTCGAATGATGGA
>UZAF01019706.1:0-22112 GCA_900617895.1 Haemonchus placei | reverse complement strand
ACAGTTCGACAAAAGGATGAGCTCATCTCTTTCGATACGAATCATAAAGGGATACGCTTACTCGACGGGAGTATATAACGAAGAAACTTCTTACTCAACTCCACTAAGTGAATACATATCACACAAAGCCGATATTTCCAAAATCTTGCCATTTTTCACAACCTTCTAATGCTCAACCTGTTTATCAGCAAGTAAAATTTGATAGCTCACTCTTAAACCAAAAAATCCTTCAACAATTTCAGAACCTCCTTTCTAAATATAATAACTGTTTTGTACGCAATGACGGGGATTTGGACCGGCACAACGGACCAATCACCCACACCATTAACTTTATCCCCCATCCAGAGATTCCTAAACAAAAACCATACCGCGTCCCGCTGAAAAAAGGCAAGAAATAGAACGTCAGATTAAGGAAATGTTAAGAACTAACATTATCGAGCCAAGCGTCCGCAAATTCGCATCACCTATAGTGTTAATTAAGAAAGGTCCCAACAAGGACCAATGGCGATTCACCGTCGACTATAGGCAAATAAATTCCACGGAAACTGAGACATATTGCGTACCACATATGCAGGACATTTTAGACTTTGTAAGTGGCAAAGCAATCTACACAGTCCTCGATTTCAAAAGTGGTTTCTTCAAAATACCATTCGAGCGACTGCACACCGACATCATCGGACCATTACCGCAATGTGTGGACGGAAGTAGGTACATATCAATATCTGTTTGTGTCTTCAGCAAATATATAGTTTGCACTGCTCTTGTAGATCAAACGGCCGAGTCATTAGTTAGGGCACTTTTGAATGGTGTAATCTCAAAACACAGAATCCCCAAAGAACTGATCTCGGACCCGGATCAAACTTCCAAGATCAATAATTGGTATCACTAAGAATGTTACCACGAGCTACGATCACAAGACTAATGGGCAAGCTGAAAGATTGGTCAAAGTAATAACAGACTCTCTTACAGCATATTGCTCAGAAACCAGAGGTCTTTGGAGTGACTTATTGCAACCCGTGGTGCTTGCCTACAATACCAGTGCAAACGTAACAACAGGTTATAGTCCATACTTCATCGTATATGGACGATGTCCCATCACATGGAGCGACATACTCCATGAACTTCCTTCCTTCACGTCATTAACAACGTATGATTTTTGCGGACCACTTCACCACTTGTCTGAAAAACATCATCACGTACGTTGGCAAAGAGATCGCCTCGAAAACTGCTCGATACAAGATGGGCTACGATCTTCACAATGAGGTATACCCAAAGGATCTTCCCACTGGCGACCCAGTCCTTTTGCATGACGACACAGTTCGTCCCAAACTCACAAACCAGTGGAAAGGCCCTTTTGTGATCGAAGAGATGATACGCCTCAATTAACGATCACTAACCTCGTAGGTCGCCCAGCGCGACAAGCAGTTCATATTAACCGTTTGAGACTGCATTCTCCTCGTTCAATGCCACTTGAAGCTTCTAATACAAACATCACACAATCATTTAAACAAAACATAGAAGCATCGAGTAGCGTTGAACAACCAATAGTACGAGGGTCTCGTCGCCATCAGGCAACAGACCATTATGATTGAGCTACAACATGTGTTCTCACTGCGAGAACACAACCCTGAGTAAGTTAAAGAATTTTATTTGACTTCACATCCTCTTACGAACACATTTCCTTGGATGGGCGGTTCAAGGAAACAATGCACAGCAATCTTCTTTCATTTAATATCAAAATTACGCCCTTACACTAGTCGACCAAAAAGTGTGCAGTGCCAAGACTAGTATTCGTATCATAGTGTCTTAACTGTCCGTATATTAGTCGAATAACACTAAGACTAATATACGCTTCGTCAACCTTACTAGTCTACTATTCGTATACCTTAACTAGGCTGGGAATCAGAACTGTGCACAAGTTGACTATCATGTGCAAATGAAATATATGCTTATTCAAACACAACATATTGATATTGTCACGTCTAAGAATAATATTGATAATGTTCACCATGCTGTCTTTGACAAGTTAAAAACCATCATTGTATAACTGATATAAAACACACTATCACACAAGGTAAACCATATTGTATAAGTATAACTCAGAAAGCCACTTATGTAATCTACTATCACATATATTACATTTCCTCCGCACCTATAATCATTACCATGTAATTCTCATATTTTCAACTTGAGAACGAGTTTTTTCTCAAACGAGTGGCACACTAGACTTTTGTGAGGTTAGCCTGTATCAACATCTTGTCTCGTTTGGCAGTTCAATTTTCTCGCAAATTTTTGCTGACTCATAATTTTACTCTATGCACATCTATCATCAAATGCTTAACATCATATGGAACGATCCTCAAAGCTCGAGGACGAGCAAGGAATGGAGATGTCGAGTTACACGTGAGCTGAGTCATGCTCGAGACAGCAGCCAGGATTTCATCAGCTTCGCCGACGCACCTTGTCATGCCATCTATCAAGGTTTCATCATACTGATGTAGAAACCATGGTATAAAAGGAGCTGCTCCATGGAGTCATGGTCTCGGATGTCACCTTAGCCGCCAGGCTGACCCCGACCCTTCGTCAAGACTACTACCTGCCCTCCCGTCTTGCCCTCTCCCCCTGTCCCTCTTTTGTGTTCTCCCTTTGTAAATTACTGTTTAATAAACTTATATAAGTACCTATATTTCTCTACAGAAGCATCCCTAAGTCGGCTACACATTCAGGTATAGGCCCGATCAACCTAACTTGATATCATTCATTCCCTAGAAGATATGCATTGTTTCGGATGTAAGAACCTGCAATCCACAAGCGATGCCAACAATCAGAGATACACATATTTCACTGAAACATGACGGTGACTGGCGAGAATGCATGAAGACTGTCATACAGAACGTCCAAGCTCTCCTTGCTCACTAAACTAAAGAGTTGGGTATCATGAAAATTGGTCGTGTAAAATTGCACTATGCAACTGCAGGATGTGAGTCTTGTTGGGATGTGATGTACCGTGATACCTAAGCGCTAGTGACCGTGTTCTTCTTCGGTTAATAGTAGTCTGCTGATACGTAATCTGCACAATTATCCCATATTTTATCGTCAGCAATGATAAATAAATACCAAGGCGAAAAGTACACCCGACGAAGATTAAATCTTGCTCATAGAAGGAAACGGCGGAAAGCAGTAACCCTCGAATTCACATATTTGTGAACGATGCCCATTTCATAGACAGTGGAATAAGCATATAACACGACATGTTCTATTAAAGAAGAACCCGGAGGCAGACAGACAGACAATAGGTAAATGCAGTAAACAGACAGGGAAAAACACTACGTTAAGCGCCCATGCGGAGGTGAATGGGCGGATACAATAGAACGAATATGGCAAATATAGCGCAACGCAAGACCTAGGCTAGGATCAATTAAGCAACCTATAGCAATTCATCACCAATCTTCTCAAAAGCATTCCATGCCTCTTTCAACTTAGTGAAGATCGCCCGTGCAAGCTCCTCATGTGGCTCACCAACTTGCTTGTCAGGATGCACAACCAGACATGCTTTGTAGTAGTTTCGCCTTACCTTAAATTGCCACTACCTCTTCGCGAAACTGCTTCACGTACAACGAGATCTGCTAAAGACAATTCATACGAATACAACCGATACAAGCAAAAAAACCAACTTGTGCTGCACTCAGCAAATCTCCAATTCGCGGCTGCTGCCATTTCTCCGCACCCTCCCATAGAACATCATTTAATGAGCCGAGAAGATCTCTTATGTTCTTCTCCTTTCCGCCAGCCCAGTCCCTGACCTTAATTTTAATTGATAGAGTTCAAAAACTTCATAGCTAATCATATCTTCACGAACCTTTAACGTTACTGGGTCCATATCCTTGATCGCTCTCGCTTTAATCATATCGCCCACCGTCCGACTCGCGTTCCTCGACGCTGTGAATCCCTATGAACATATGAAAGGCACTGTTCACGATAGTTTTGGGTAACCCAGATTATGACGAAAAATGGAAGGTAAGATGGAAAATAGTGCGATGGAGGCGAAGGAACTGCGTGGATCGAGGTTTCCGAAGTGAAAAAAGGCCTCGAAAAATCGTTAAAAAGGGGACTGGACGAGAATGAGACCAGAAGAATGAAGAAGAGTGGGGCGTTTGCACAGAGTTATGCACAATGCGTCATTGCGTACGTGTGGGTTCTGGTGCAAATATCTGACTATGGTAAGCAAAAATTCATTCGCTTATAAGCATAAGTAAACAAAAACCCTAGTTACAGGGAAAATAGCTAACCTTCTCAGCCCCTTGGGATAGGAAATTGAACAAGGCGGCAGCAAAAAGAATAACAGAGGAAGAAAGAATGAGAGAAAAACATCGCCTCCTCATTCGGCGATGAGCTGATTGTGTGTGGGTCGTAGAACGAATATTCGCAATCCGTATTGTCTCGGCATTCGTCTGGCATGACATCGATCGAGAGACGGGAAAGCGACTCAAGACAGCAACAGTGCTTCTACTATGCCCTGACGGTCGAGATTTTGGGAGCGAGGGGAACCCTTCTACCACCCATGGGGGCCAATGACTATTCCTAAGGGAAGAACCCAGTAACCATTTTTATCGGAATCGTGCCTTTAAGTAACATCAGATGCGACGGATTTGGGCAACACCTTAATCAAGTCCACAAAAGCCACAGCAGTATGCTATCCGATCCCAGGCAACACGAAAAAAATGGTTCTCACATTCCTGATCACACAAGAGAAGATCTCATTACAGAGGAACACGATTCTTCGAAAACGGCTCACACCATCACAGCCTACTCTCCATCGATGATGACGTGAAAGTCTAGCAACCCATAACGATGCGTTCTTACAGTACCCATTGTTTCCAATTGAGCAGAGACTCTTGAAAAAAAACCTAAGTCATTATCAAGTCTAGAGCATAAAACTAACACGCAGGTCCGCCTTGAGAAAAGACGTTCCAATATAGGCAATATCTGTCAGAGGGTACGAATCTATCCATAATAAAAAAGTAGAGGAGAGATTAGGTGCAAAAAGTCCAATTTCAAAGGAAACACGAGTAAGAAAGCAAACCCATAACCTTGTTCGATAAACGTAGAGGTAAACGTTCCACACACAGCTCTTTCAGTTTTCACAGCCGGACTTTTCCCATTTGGGAACGCTGGAAAGGACAGAAATTTAATGGGAAAATCATGATTCTTGACGACTACAGCTAAGCGAGGAGGCAACATTTTCATGAGCTTCTAGATCATAGTCGCCTGCACTTCTGCCTTCCATCCTATCACCACTGAGCGAAGTTTGCATCCTTGTTCGTGATTGGTTTCTTCGGGCATCGTCTTCCAAGTTCTCCTCATACGTATTCTGTTGAATTTTTGGCAGCGAAATGGCTCGACCAGGCGGAAATTCTGACCTCCTGCTTACCAGAAGCAAAATTGCGACCCTTGAACCATTATTCTGTTACAGAATCCATCCATCGGCATACTGCGGCCCTTACGAAGACACATCATCCACCATCATGTACTTGTAAGTTCTGCCCGTCACCGCTCCATCAAATCACATGAAAGGAGAAATTCCATTCCGCGAGAAGACAGCAAAAACCTTCACTGATTCCCAGTCATACTTGACCTACATAGGGTTAGCGAACTATTGAGTGAATATCTAACAGCAGAGGCGTCCTACATGACTATACCATCCAAACAAACAAACACCCAAACAAGCCAAAATTGTTCCTCCCGTAAAAGTCCACTCGAACCTTCCGATTGATTGCAGTGGCAAATGGTCCTCCGACTGCTTTTCTTCCGCTGACTAATGTTGCTGCCATTGCTTTCATTCCGCTGCAAAGTCGGATTCGCAATAAAACAAGAATAGGGTATCACAAAGGGATTGCCTTAAGTTATAGTGATGGAGAATCGACGAGATTGCTTGATGTTTGGCCATCAAAACACTTTCATCACGGAAACTTTCACAGTGGGTACTGTTTCACAAGGGAGTTCTCGTCTTCTTGGTTATGCCTCGTTCCGAAAAACCCTTACAAACAACTCAAAATTTCATGCGATTCGGACGATAAAGGGAAAAGTTACATCCAAAAAAGTGTTTCGGCGAACTTGAGCGCAACTGTGGTTGTGAGAGTGCGGCATCAGAAGAAAGAGAACAAAAAGAACGTAAAGTCGAAGAAGGAGGTCAGTAAACATACATGGCTTGTGAGCAGATCTTCAAACACATCACCAGTTACTTTAGCCTTTTCTACTATCGTACTGCTGTTGAGATTGTCGAACGCTGTTCGACTGTAATATGGCCTCGATGGCATCGGTACCGTGGACTCGCTATTAAACGCTAAAGCTGCAATATGAGTCGCAAGATAATTTAGCCTCCAAAAGGAAGTTAAATACCTTGTGCGCTGATAGGATTACTTGCACTTTGCGAGAGGAACTCAGCAAACGGATCGAGGTCTTTCGAGTTTTGTTGGAATGCTGGTGCCGACACATTGCGATGAATCGACGATGAAGTACTGATGTTTAATGAATCTAGACTTCGAGTTTCATATGAGTATAATATGTGTAAGTATAGTATGCCCTACTTATTACAAGGCGAGAGGCAACGAATTGCTGTTGGAGACTCGCAACTCACCAAAAAGATTAGCAGTCGTCTGATGAGCACTACAGAGCCCAGCCTCAGACGCAGTTACAAGCGCTGTTGCTGATGGAGTCGTCCAGTTAGTCTTATTTGAAATGGATAACGGATCCACCACCGCTTGACCCGGCACAACCGATACTTCTGGAGCTAAAGGCTTTAAAGCAAACCGTATGAAAACAACACTGACGAATGATCATGTGACATATACCTGGCAATTCTCCAAGATCCAGCAAGTCAGAGTCGTTAGAGATTGCACATGGCGGTGCGAAAGCACTGAGTATCGGTGTTCCTTTCCCGTAGTCAAATTGATGATTACCCGCATTCGCGTCTTTCTGCTGTTGCATTCGTAGTCCAACCTGAGGTTTGTTGGCTGAAGAGGTCTTCACACACAAAAAAGCAAAGCTTCACGTCTATATCGTAGGTAACACACGATTTCATATTATTTCTCATTAAACTCATCGATATGGACTATTACTCATATCAAGCGGAGCTGACTTGATTCCAGAATACACATGGTGAACACAGACGGCAAAAACACCGCACAAAAGGACCTTTGCAGCTGGCGAGGATTGCGCACGGGCAACTGCCTTCTGAAGAAGAGTAGCCACAGTCCAGCCACCTCGCCAGTTTCATTTTTGCTGCATTCTCAAGACCCTGGTCTCCTTCTTAAGTTACATATTCTCATGCCTTCAGTGGCATATTCACATGTCGTCAGCTACATATCCTCATGTCGGCAATTACATATCCTCATGTCGTCAAGTTGTCAGTCACTTCTTGTCTTATGTTACTCGTGCATTACCTTATGTTATGACCTTCTGCTCTTGCCTCTACATTATATAGCCTTGCTTTAGCTTCTGATGTTAGAACTAGTACTTGTTTTAAGTAACCATGTTTGACGTAAACGATAGTGTCAGTGGCGAAATGTGCAACGACATATTGTGAGAGTAGTCAAATGACAAGTTACACAGCGTGAGAGGTTACTCAATTATCAACTTCAGTTGCTTCTTGTCGTACAATTATTGTGGACGAAGCTTCCCAGATATTCTAGCTCGCGTTCGTCGCGATGGTGACCCGTTTCTCGCAGCCTCGCCACATATACAGGGTGCGCAGTAAATATGGTAACAAAAGAAATGGGCTACAGATACCTCAGTTGACATTGATACATGGTGAATTCGTGTGAGTTATTTGCTATGCATAGCATCTACGAAACGAACATACGGTCGTCTTATATAATTGCCTCCTGTACTAATTATATCTCGAAGACCTTCGGCTACCCATCGACGGTGACACGCAGAGTTAATTGAGAAACTCAAGCCAGGGCTTTTTCCGAAGATTTTGTAGGAGCAGCAATAGTGGTGCGTTTTGGACCGCGACTTTCCTCTCCAGTATCGATTATATCCAACATCCCATCACATTGTGATCCGAAAAATTCGTAGGAGGATCGGAAGCAGGGACAAAGTCGTGAACATTTCCTCAGCACCAACCTTGATCTTTTCCCATTTGTGTGCAAGTGCGCCGTGGTTTTCAAATCGTATCCCTGGAAAAATTTCTGACCCTAAGCTGCATCCTTTCTTGAAACCCTTCCTAAATAAGTTCGAATTAAATTTTGAACATTTCTCGACCAAAATTTGCGATATCGCTCTAATGGTAGAGATTGTAACCCAAATGAAAATATCTACAAGAAACGATCTACTGTCCTTAGCGGCTTCAGCACTCGTAGTGTGAAATATTTGTATTCTCCGGGATCGCAACATTTCTTCCACGCTGAACAGCCTTTAGTCAGAAAAAAGCGTGTCGAAGTGCGTGCCGCGCGCAAGTAGCGGGGCATTTGTTTTTTCTCTTCAATTTCTTCCCATCAAATAGCTTGCAAGGCTTTTGAATCCTATCTGGATACAACTGTATACACTTTAGTAGACCCTCTTATTGGAGGAGAACATACAAACAAATCAACAGTTCATTTTTTCGCAATTTTGCAGGTTTCCTAGCGTCTCCTTCTCAAGCGATTAGTATTGAGAAAAGGATTCGTATATGGGACAAGACATCCGTTTTCTGAGCGATGACGAGACCAACATCGCTTAAATCTTAGGAGGTTCTGCTAGCTAGATTCTGTAACAAATTAGAACGTATCACACATGAAAATGAAAACGCCTCTAACGGGGAGAATGCTTTAATTTTTAACCCAAACACTTCCCAACACCTGCAGTCTCTCGCTCTACAATTACATTCGACTTCAAGATTAGTCCAAGGCTCCTTATTCGTCTTCACAGCGTGAGTTGACGCATTGATTGAGTCACTAATTGATGAGCAAGAAGCACAGGCTCAGGAACACATTGAAAGAGCGTGTACAATATTGGAGCCAGCACAACTTGCTGTCAGCACGAATAGAAGCGAGGCGTTTGAGCGCCCGCGACCACGCTCAACTACCAATGGCTATGGTTGGTTCGACCCACTCCACGGGCAGTCAGACCAACGACGAGACCACTATTGCCAGCTATTCCCATCCCTCCATTCACCGCGGGAATTTGGGAGCTCAAGAATTTTTGGACTTGGTTTCGTGAAAATGTGCATAACAAGCCACTAACCAATAAACAAAAGTTCAATTACCCCTTGATGTGCTGCAAGGTGAAGCACGGGAAATTATAAGGCGATCCCCCGTCACTGAAGAAAACTATAATCATGCAGTTACCTTTTCACAAACGAAATATGGAGATGAATCAAAAATTATAGCTAAACTCTAATCCCGCCTCAAGCAAGCAAGAGCCGAAAATAACAGGATCCCGGCGCAACGTCGACTTCTAGAATTCGTAATGTCAATAATAACCCAACTCGAAGAACAGGAGGTAAACCTCAATGGCTCATTTTTGTCACGAAAACTTATTTCGAAGTTTTCAACAGAACTACAGCGTCAAGTGTTACAACACCGTATAAAATCGGAAACAAAAAATCCAATTGGACAATGCAGACCATTTTTGCTGATCTAAATAAGCCTGTAACACCGAAGCGAGAATAGAAGAAATGATGGAAGCACAGAACCATACCGATACAGGTCGGACCGGAGGCGATCCTGGGAGACCTCACACGGACAATTGGAGAAAGTGAATTCAACATTGTATACTCTGTGGAGCTGGCAACCAAAGATTAAGTGATTGCAACAAGTACGCTTCTATAGAGAGAGGGGCGCAATCCTCAGAGACAATACAGGGGCCTTAATTGTGCCGTCCCAGGGCACTGGGCAAAGGAGGGCCCAAGGGACGGATGCAGAGGGTGCAAGGGGAAAAAGCTTCACCACAACCTGTGTCCAATGCGGGAGCTCCGAACGGCTAAGTCTTACCCTCAGACTACAACTCTCACCAAGGAACACGTTCCACTGCCGCAGAAAACAGAAAAGGGAAACGGCTCTCGACTAGATAAACAAACCCAGCATTAAGTCAAAACGTGCGTAACAGGAGATACGAGGTACGATACCTCAGCGTGTGATCAAGGAGATGTTTTGGTAACATTGCTTTCAACACTCAGGATCAGATGAAATGACAAACATCTACAGAGGTCAGAATCCGATAGAGTTTCGTTTTTAACGGGAGCGACAGCCGTATACAGTTACAGTCACGACCGTTGGGAAGACGTAGAGATTCATCTTGATACTGGAGCGGAACAGTCCTTCATAACTGACGATCTTAGACTGGGCTTGGAGTGTACGAAACACGTGAACTTCGTGATGTATACCTTCGTTGCGGGAAGACTCAGACGAGCAATGTCAGGCGTAACCTCAATACAACTCACGGACCAGTACGGATAGAGGCATGATCCACGTTTATACCACTCCAGTACTCACCATGGAGGGAAAAGCTGCGCACTCTGGTATCTCTGATTGGGCTTCATGGGGCAACACAACATTCGGCTATGCCGCACAGAAACAGAAAATAGAATCAAACCTCAAATCCTACCTGGATGTGATCAATTACGAGAATTTTTGGATGTCCCATCCTCGTTTCATTCTGCCATCAGGATTACAACTGATCCCCTACAAGATAGGATATTTGATCAAGGCAAACAGAATGGCACAACGGAGCAAAGCCACATCCACAATCCATAGGACACACCAACAGTGGCATTGGTCAATTTCGAAGAAGAAATGAAAAGAAGGGATAGATTGGACCATACACAAAGCAGGAGTCTGCGAAGTTAGCGGAACGAAGAGCGCAGAAAAAGAAGCTGTCAATCAAAAAGTCTCAGAATTCTTCGAAGACTCCACAGAAAAGCGAGATGATGAATTTTACATCTGCTTCCCCTATAAGGACAATTACGGCGAACTACCATCGAACAGAGCCATCGTACTCAAACGCCTTCATTCACCGAAGAAAGTTCACAAGCTCTACCGGAAAAGGGTTCTCTACTGCACTACATCCCACACCAACCGGTACTAACTTCACACAGAAAAAGGAAGAAATTGAGGATTGTAATTGATGCACCGGCACACTTCAAGGATAATCGAAAATACATTCCTCCAGATACGTTTACATGGAAAGGACAGAGAAGAAACAAGTTTTCTGTGGGTCCCAAGCATCGAGCACCCATGAGACAACATTATAAAGTTCCGTTTTACCTGAGTAACCTTTGGACTAAACGTCTTCCCCTACTTAATGGGCGGAACTTCATCATCATTCATGCACAGCGGTAGAAGATACCATGCGCTAATGAAACTCAACAACTTATACGTAGACAACCTGATCCTCGCGGCAAGTACGGAGGAGCTGGTTCAAAAATCGCTAACAACGCATTACATATTTCAAGATTTGGGCATGAATTTGAGGGGATTTCCCTTCGATGGAGGCGCCCTACGGGACAAACTTCCCAGGGAGGCGTACTATATGAACACAAAAGGTGCTAGGATTCACGTGGGATGCAGAACGCGATTGCATTAATATGCGCTGCACATTAACATTAAAAACATTAAAAAAGGACAATTGCAATACAGATTGCCACGATATACGCCCCACTCGGTTGGTTGGTGCCATCCAACTCATGCAAAGAAGTTTCAGCAGGACTTGTGGGAGGGGAAGTTTTCTGGGACGATGAGCTCCCAACAGCTGACAGAGCAATAAAACACTATAGTGAAAAACTTAACCAACATCGAAATATTCATCCCATGGCGACTTTACTCCATCTCGGACACGCCAAGTCTAGCAATCTTTGAAGATGCTAGTGAAATCGCAACAGCCGCTAGTGCCAACATTTTCAATGAAAAAGTTAGAAATGAACGCCTTCACTTTGGCGAGGCGATTGGCCAATTCGATATCACAGGCACTAAAGGAACGCATCGCGGGATATCCTTGGACTATTCACGAACTCTCGGATTCTGAAATTGCGTTTAGTTCTGGTTGCAAACAGAGTGCGAGTAGTGCGGACAATCGTCACGCAACTGCACCATGGTTCATTTACAGTCATTTCCAGATATGTGAATACATCAGAAAACCCGGCGGATGCAGGAACAAGAGGACTCTCGAGAGAGCGAGTGCATGACCGCTATTGGTGGGAAGGACCACAGTTCTTGAAGAAGCCAATAAAAATGGCAGCCCCCAGCCCACCAGCTATGGGAGGACGTGATTAGCGACGACTTCGGCACATTTGCCAAAGTCAATTTCACTTGCGGACAAGCAAAACGCCTCACGCACTCATGGACCTTTGCTGCTACAGCTTGTTTTCGATGGCGAAGTGGTTAGCCGCCTGGATTCTTCGATCCACAAAGAGAATCATGCGGTGATTAAAAGAAGACACAAAGGACTGGGTTGTAGCGCACATTCCAGAGATAAAGGAGGTTTCGGTCTTACTCGGCAATGTCGACGGAAGTGAAGTACGGGCGGGAAGATACGTACTAATCCGCAACCACCAGTCACTTTTCTGTACAAAAGAGCATCGCAAAAATATGGAAAACTCTTCACGATAAGACAAGCGCAATACTTGGCCCTCGAAATGAAGAATGGGAAATTTCACGTTTAACTCCAACAAAAAAAAACCATCCTTATTGCACCAAACACAGCTCTCGCAGAGCTCTTCATATAAGAAGCTCATGGACCGTACCGTAGAGGCACTGAACATACGATAGTTACAGTAAGAGAGCGAAAATGGATTTTGAACTTGAGGCAACAAGTCCACCAACAGGTCTGTCACTGCATCAAGTGTCGACGTTTCAATGCTTTACTATATTAATATCCAGGCACCACGACTTATTAGAAGGACGAGTGCTAAAAAGCAATCCCTTCCAACATACTAGTGTCGTTTTTTCGATCTACCACAGTGCAAGGAAAATGAAAGAAGGATAAAGCTGTACGCTTGCATTTTTTGTTGCACCGTTATCCGCCTGATACAACTCGGAATTGTCGGAAGCCTGGCAACTGAAGGATTTTCTAGCGCGTTGCGACGGTTCATAGCACGTCGGGGCATGCCGAACACTATTAAGGGCCTACTTCGTCGACAAAACGTCGACACTTGATGCAGTGACTGACTTGTTTGTGGATTTGTTGCCTTAATTTCGGAATTCAATGGCGCTTTTACTGTGTCCATCGGTTCAATGCCTCTTATGGTACGGTCCAAGTGACGATTGAAAATGTAGGCTAATCGTTCCGCTATGCAATACAAAGCAATATTCTACATGAACATTGGTGGGACAAAATCAGGTGTTAAAGATAGTCTGACAACTCATTCAAGAGCTCAAAAATTTTAGTACAACCTACCCAAAGAAAATCAACCATATTGGTAACAACGATAGGAGTAAAAACGGGCAATGAATCTTCGCTGTTAGAGAAAACCTGGCAAAATTTATCCGCTAACAGATTGGCTTCCTTACTATTAATAATCTCCCTCTCACAATGGATGTTGCACTTCTTTAGATGATAATCAAACTTCCTTGAATACGAGTGAAATTTGTTCCAATCCCGATCATTCTAGGAAGCCTTAACAGCATAAAACATACAACTCCGATGACGAATCATATTTTGTAGAATAATGGAAGATGAGCTCTGGATCTATAAACTTGCTTAAGAGGGACATATAATTCAATAGCATGTTGCAAAACACTTAGGAACATTTTATATTTATCACTAACAGAGCTAACATTCTCGAAGGAATCCCTCCAAGCAACTGACTAAAGGTACGCTTTCAACCCCACAAAAACGCAATTAAAGAAATCCCCGCAAACGGTAGAATGCGGCACACAGCATTCGCTTACCACACAAAATGAAATACTGTTGCGATCACTACTACCCACAGGTGGCTCGATCTTAATATGATTCACCAAGGCATCATCATTGGCCAATACTGAATCCAAAATGCTTTCTTTTCTAGTTGGCTCCAATACACTGCTTAAAATTATGAACTAAAAGATTACCCACAGAAGATGAGCCAGTATCTCCTCCGGATGACGCTACATATGACCAATCGATATCTGGGAGGTTGAAATTTCCCATGACAACCGATGGTTGCTCACATGAAGAAAGATCACCAGTAATATTGCAAAGTTGATCACTAAGCAACAACGAACACGTCGGAGCTCTATAACTCACAATGAACCTTATTTTAGCACAGTTAAAATAGATATCAACGGCTAAAATTTTATACGCCTCGCGAACTGAGCCGGAAGATCGCTATATAATTGAAATTGCTTCGTATTAACAATAGCACGCCACCACCGTGACGATTGAGCCTATCACAACGCACAGAACAGAAACTACCGAAGAAATACTAGAACAAAGCGTGTGAGATGAATTAAGCCACGTTTCACAAAACATGAGCAGATCATAATTATCATGTAGCAAAAGGTCAACATAGCTAGTTTTTCGGAAGAGACCTTATATTGGCGAAGAAATAGGAAATACCACTTTTAACTGTCTAGAAGGAGCCACTAGCTTGAAGATTGGGTAGAAGAGGGCTGCAATTGAGAGAAAGAATTCGATGTGATTTCATTCCGGTTTGAACGAGAGAACTGTGACAGTGAACTACTTCGAGGAGAGGAACGAATCCTGGATTGACGATGTTTAACTCGCTCTTCTTTAGTAAGATATGCCCTAGTAAATACTCCTTTGATATGAAAGAATCTCAAACGTGAAGCACTCCACAACAATTGAACTTGAAATTTCCCGCTACACCAGCAATGATAATCGATCTTTGCCTGCCGCATTCTACGGGAGCCACCCGCTGGCTTACCATCTCAAACGTGGGTGTGTGGACGTGCGGCGTGTCAGCGTGTCCGTTTCACCACTCTTGTTTGAAAAACCGGTTTTCTTTGTATTTTTTGGAATTTCATCATGTGCTCCAATGCAAAGTTCTGGTAATTTCCAGTTATGGAGGCTTTATATTGACCGGCTTGCCGCTCCGCGTTCGAAGCTGCGGTTAGGTAGTTGTCGAAGAACTGGGGATGGTGGCCTCCTTGCTTGAGTCCCCCTTATCCGTCCGCCCGAGGTCGCGGTTGAATTCGTTCTTCACGCGTTAAATTGCACACAGCAAGCGCCGGTACATTACGTCTAAATCACTGCGTTCTGGACTAAGAACAAGGACTCGCTCTGGAAATATATGCCTACCAAAAAAAAGGCAACCTGTCGATCTGCCACATGCTTTCGTCTTAACCATCAGATGTCGGCTTGTATGGTCCGAAACTCGCCAGCATTTTCTACTGTTCGATGGTAACTTTGCTTGGAGCTTTCGTCATTCATTCAATTATGTTTATAAAAAAATATATGTGTATAAATTAAGGGCAGGTCCGCATGTCCATACGGCTAAGAGTGGGCCCCTTACGTGTTAGAGCCTGGCAAGTTACACGTGGGTGTTCGTGTCAAAAACAGTAACAGAAATGGGCCTCATTCCCCTGAACCTGAGGAAGCCCCCAATAAGGCAGCGTTGGGTAGGACCGCTCGGAAGAGGCTGCTATAACCTCAGGGCCGAAACAGGCTGCCCAAAAGGAGAAGGACTGAGATGGCGATCTGTACTTTCAACGCACGGACACTTATATCGGAAGCGTGTATAGAAGACCTGATGATGCAAGCTAGAAAAATCAAGTACGACGTCATCGGACTGACCGAGACCAGAAGGCATCGCCCGCTGCACGCTGTATTTGATACTGGAGAAGAACTGTTCCTTGGAACATGCGACAGTAGAGGCGTCGGCGGCGTCCTCATCAATACGCACTTGGCCATGAACATCGATTCGTACGAAAGCTTAACAACCCGAATCGGACGTTCGCGATTAAGAAGATGCGGCTCAATCCCAGCTCTAACCAACTTCGTTGCTTACGCACCAACATCGAGCTACGAAGAAGAGGAGTTGGAAGCGTTTTATATAGATCTGGAGAGGCTCTACAGAGAAGACCACACTTTCTTCAAGGTCATCGTCGGTGATTTTAACGCCAAGATTGGCNAAGCAGGGTTTCAGAGAGGATTCAGTACAATCGATCACATTCACGCCCTTACAAGACTCATTGAAGTACCGCGGAAGTACAAAATGCCGTTATGCCTTACGTTCATCGATTTGAAGAAACCTTCGATACCGTTGAGACAGAAGCGGTAATTGAAGCCCTGGGCAACCAGAGGTTCCTAATCAATATATGAGGATGCTTCGTGAGCTCTACGACAATTTCACGACCAGAATTTCACCATTCTACAAGAAAGTCATTATCAACGTGAAGAGAGGTGTCCGGCAGGGCGATACCATCTCGCCCAAACTTTTCAGTGCCGCTCTCGAAAAGCTCATGCGTCATATGGAATGGGAAAGCATGGGAGTGCAGGTTGACGGCCGCTGTTGACATCATCTCCGCTTTGCAGATGGTATCGGGCTTATAACACCCAACACCGAGCAGGCGGAACAAATGCTGGCCGAATTCGGCAACGCTTGTGGAAAGATCGGCTTGAGACTGAACTTAACGAAGACGATGTTCATGCGCAACGGATTGGTGCCTAATGCTCCTTCTGCGCTGAACGGAAGGAATATCTTTGAATGCTCCAGCTATGTGTATCTAGGTCGGGAAGTCAACATGATGAACGACTCGGCTCCGGAGCTGAGTAGACGGGAACGCGCGGCGTGGAGCATTTAAGAATATCGAGGGAGTAGAAGAAGACAAAGAACATCCGGCTCCGCGCTCACCTTTTCGACACTGCGGTCCTTCCTGCTTTGACATACGCCTCAGAGCCTTGGACTCTACGAAAGCAGGATGAGCATGCAGTAAGCGTCATTCAACGCGCCGTGGGAAGGACGACGCTCGCAATTTCCCTATACACGCAATTGCAGAAGGGAATCCGGAGTTCCGAGCTCCGTCGACGAACGAAGATCAGGGATGCCGTTGATTACGCCAAGAGATCGAAGATCAGGTGGGCCGGACACATTATGCGATATAATGATGACGGGCGGTTACGGACTGGATCCCTCAGGACGTCAAGCCAACACCAGGACGGTTGCCAATGAGATGGTCATACTTCTTCACGAAAGCTCTAAACGAAAGGAATGTTTTGCCCCTTGTCCCTCGAGCGAGTGGGATTCATTGGACTACTCTGGCTCGAGACAAGGACGAATGGAGACGTTACTGGCGCCCGCTTGAGGAAATCGACGATCAACGGTGATTCAGGTGATACAGGTGATTCTACGGGAGGACATGGAACAGATGGTACAGAGTCAGAAGGTATCTAAACTGATGTAGCATCAGGTAAGTTAAAGTATTCTCACAGTAAATATGAGACATATTGGCCTTCAGAGAAGAAAGCTCTTTCTTAAAGAGGAATTCTCTTCTAAGAGTTGTTTCTCACAACTTTTCAGCCTTTCCAGCTCACAGTCCTATTTACGCGAGTTATCGAGCAGGTAATTCAAAAACAGCTTGACATGGGCTGGAACGGAGTTGTCCCGATTCAACAATAGCACAGCTTCCAATATCCGATCATCTTCCATCCCACTCATTGACAATCCAATATCAGCACAGGTAGCAGCTTGCGACGCGGCCTGAACAAACACCGCAGGCGACAACGAATCCATTATCGATAAACTTTCGAACATTGACCTCGAGTGGTGGCTCGCAACAAGAACATCGACACCGGCCACACGAAGTCTCGCAAAGTAAATAATAATAAATCAGAAGAGGCAAATCAAGAATGGTGGCAGCGTCCAGAATAGAAAAGGCGAAATGAGATTTCCGAAGGTGGCTTTAACTTGAAGAAATACGAATTAGCCCCAGCCACAATGGCAGTCACAGATTCCACCAGAGACAACGGGGAGAGCCGCCGCACTCCAAGACTACACACGAAAGAATGACGTGCTTCGAAAATGTTAGCACTATTAGTGATAAATATGAAATGTTCCTAAGTATTTGCAACATGCTATTGAATTATATTACATGTTCCTCTTAGGCGAGTTTATAGACTCAGAGCTTATCCTCCATCATATCTACAAAATATGATTGATCAATGGAGTTGTTTGATCTATGCTATGCTGCTAAAGCTTCCCAGGATAATCGGGATTGGAATAGATTTCACTCGAATTCAAGCGAGTTTGTTCATCTTCTGAAGTAATAAAACATCTATAGTGAGAAGATTCTTAATAGTAATAACAAAAAGGGATTCTACAAGTTATCGAATAGAGAGCTTGGGGCTGTATACAAAATTTCTTGTTTGAAGTATGAAGGAAATGTGGCAGTTTCGGATGAGAATGAAGCCAGTCTGTAAGCGGATAAATTTTGTCAGGTGTTATCTAATAGCAATGATTCAGTGCCTGTTTTTATTCCTGTTGTCGTCGCCCCTGAGCTTGATTTCCCTTGGGTAGATGGTACCAAAATTCTTGAGCTTTTGAATGAATTGCCAGACTCTATGTTTAACACTTAATTTCGTCCAATGTTCATGAAGAAGATTGCTTGCATTGTAGCGGAACCATTAGCCTACATTTTTAATCAGTCACTATGCTTCGGCCAGGTACCAGCTAGATGGAAACACTCTTTTGTGACACCTCTTTTGAAGAAGGAGCCTTCGTATTCCGTTGACAACTACAGACCTGTCAGTATAACCTCATATATTTGTAGATTGTTTGAGAAGGTCCTTAAGAAACATTTAATGGGTCACCAGAGATGAATGGAATAATACCATCCAACCAGCACGGATTTGTCCCGGGTAGCCGGTGAAAGGATCTTCTTAAGTGTATCAATGACTGGTGTGTACCTCGATGAAAGGAACTTTGTGCTGTAGTTTGTTTGGATTTTCCAAAACGTTCGATAAGGTGGATCACGCTAAACTTTTGTATAAATTGGATCAGCTTGAATTTCATCCTTTAGTTTGTCGTTGGTTGGGAAACTTTTTCTTTCCGAGGACGTTTCAAGTACGAATTGGGTTTTCCTTTGTCAAGGTCGTGACTGTTAAAAGTGTAGTGTTATCACAAATTCTTTTTGCTATATACATGTACTGCGGTGCTCCCAGGTTTACTCGAAGGATATGGTGTTGCTTGCAAGCAATTTGCAGATGACATCAAAGTTTATAGGAAGTTGGAAGGCAGGGATTATACAGAAAGGATTTAAAAGGCTTTGGACAGTTTTTTCGATTGGTCATGTGAATGGAATTTACCTCTTGCACCGGAGAAACAGATTATATGAGAATAGGTGCTACCCCAGTATTCCGAATACTTAACGTCTTGGTGACCATGTCCTGAGATTTCTTTTGTTAAAGACCTAGGCTTCCGCTATGACAATAAACTCAGTTTTTCTGATCACTATGCGGCTATTTTTGAACAAGCTATCTTCCGTACATACCAAGTCTTCGAGGGTAACGATTAGTGATGAGGACGTTTTATTGAGATCTCACAAAACGTATATGCGTCCCATAGCTCAATGCGGTACGTCTGTAATCAAGTTCACTCGAAAGCTGATTACTAGGTCTAGTGATGCTGAGTACGCGCCTCGCCCGAATTTGAGGAATACAACTTCATAATTGCATTATTTATGATCTCGTAGTTTCCTAAAGAAGAGATACAGCGGAGGCACATAGCACCCTACGCACCTTGGCAACGGTTTTACGAGCGTCTGATCAAATAAGTAAGATATGGAATTCGCAAAGCTTTGAGGAACTCGGAAACGTACTCCTTCGCGATATTCACACACTCCTAATTAAGGTGGAAGTCTGTCTTAATTCACGCCCCTTTACGTATCAAAGCGCCGTTCAAGAAGAATTTACGTCGCACCGTCCAATCGACTTTCTTCAACGCGACAGGGATCTCTGCATCACATTAGGTCACTGAATCGGAAACACATGACCCGGGCTATCTTCCCCCAGACTGCCTTCATGCAATACAAACTGGACAACAAGCACTGGAAGCGCTCAATTCTTCGCGAGAAAGAAGGGAAGGCTTCTGGACTATTTGGCAACAACAATACTTGATATCTCTTCGAGAACTCATAAAAAGCCTCACAAATCAACGCCATAGCGGCGTCACGCCATCCGCAGGAGATGTGGCCTGACATTAGTCAGCAACCCTGTGCTTCCGAGGAGCGAGTGAAAGATGGTCGTAAAAGTTCGTGCAGGGCTACTCAGGGCAACGATGGAGCCATACGGGAAGCAGAATTAATAACCACCACAAGAAGAAGAAAAATCCGTCGTGCAGTTAACCTACCCATCCCACTGGCTTAACTCATCAGAATCAGAGCAACCTGCTCAATAACAGCCCCCTCGCACTCACAACTACAATTCGAGAGAAAGGGAGGCAACACGCCACGTTCACAACTACCATAACAAGCACAAGGAGAACAAGAGGCGTATGGTTTTTGTTTTATATAATGAATCTGAACTTTTTAAGCATTGCCCATGGCAACTCAACGAAAGGGATGTGGCGACAAGTGTGTTCTAATTCAGCAGATCAAGGATAACCTTTCGAAATTTGCTCCGATCGTCTCTACGAAGTCCGATATGTGGGAGCCGCTCTATGGATTTCCTCAGAATATTACCACACGAGACTACAGAGATTTTCTAAAGTGGAACGTTGAAAAACACTTGGCAACAATGAAACATGGTGCAATGGTGTGGATTCTTGCAGCAACATCGACTGGAACATTTGCTTATCCAGAATGCTGGCAACTGGACGCAATCCTAACATTCACTTAATGCCTCTATGGCATTATACAGTGCGTTTCATCTGTATCAGATCACCCTCGAATTTGGTACTTATAGGATAAGCAGCCAAGCAAATATCTTTCTGGCACCACCATAAGATTCATCACTCAATTTTTATATTAGCATTTATATAGATTGTCTTCGATTTTTTTTTGCCGTTTCATAAGTATAGGATCATCCTCGACAGCAAGAAGGTTCCGAAATCTAGTGCAGCATACAGGAAAGCACAACTTGAAGTTGCGAAGTTGAATTTGGGATGAGATTGGACGAAAATCAGCCTGTTTTAACCATTAGCCATACAGTCCAATATTCTCGTTCAGGTCGCATTTTTTGGCGATAGTTAGTTTGGAAGGCCCCGATGGTTACAACTACTATTGGCATGACATAAGAAAAGAGCCAATCAACTCAAGTCGTCGCAGCTTTGGAGGAAGAAGTGTTATGGTACGAGGTGCCTTCTGCAAAGATGTCGGGATGGAGCTTGCTCTCGTGATTTCCGAAATGGACTCCAAGGGCTTTCAGGAAGCCTTACAATGGCACATGTGTTATTTCTGAGCCGACGAAGTGGTCTTAACTGCTTTTCAAACAGGACAATGCTACGACCACCTTAGTCATTCCACGAGAGACTGGTTGCAATCCCAGGATATCAAAATGCTGACATGGCCAGTTTTCAGAACCAATCTGATCCCGATGGAAAATCTGTAGAGCATCAATATAAGAAAGGCCTATGCGAACAATTGTCAGTTTCAGACGACAGCTCAAGCAGGCAATAACCGAATCTAGAAATGAAATCTCCAGCGAGGTACTTCGCAACCTTGTTTTGGGCATGCCATGTAGGCTACTCCATGCTGGGCTAGAACAAGGAGGACCCATCGACTAATAATTGTTTTTTTGTCGTTACTAATGTTAATTTTTTAATTCTCAAATCGATCTTACACTCTTGAAACGGTGCAGAACCAAAAATTATTGATAAAAACGCTGTGGTAAAAGTTGATTTGGAAAATGTCCGTGAGTGGGGGTTATTCAGGGTGGTGAATCTGATGGTAGTGCTTCAAACTCATCTGTTTGGCTGCTTATATGTATTGTAAATCCTATACTTACGAAACGCACTATAGCCCTAATCAACACCTGTCTCTATGTCCTGTAACCCTTACTATATACATATAGTCCACAAGTCTGGTGTCTGTTTAGATGGATGGATGGATGGATGGATGGATGGATGGATGTATGTATGGATGTATGGATGTGTCTGTTTGGATGGATGAATGCATGGATGTATAAATGTATGGATGTATAAATGAATGGAAGTATGAATGTATGGATGTATAAATGTATGGATGTATAAATGTATGGAT
>UZAF01019705.1:0-22114 GCA_900617895.1 Haemonchus placei | reverse complement strand
CGCATTGAGGGATTGTGGCCCCGGATACCAGCTTAGTAGGTCCGCCAACCTCTTGGGAGCCCGAAATACAGGTAGTTATGGGGTAGGGGGAACTGTTAAGGGAAAAAAGGATATGCAATGGCGATAGTAAAAAACAAATGTGAGTAAATAATGAGTACATCGGATCACGAAATATAATTGTACAGTATAGGGGAGACAGAGTATAAGAGGAAGAATGTGTGAAAAGAGGGAGAAAAAAAATAGGAAAAATAACGTGAAGGAAGGGGGAAGAGTTAAAAGAACGGTAGAATAATAAGAAACAGGAAAACTAAGCTCAATCAAGATTACAAAATCAAAAGAGGTTGCGAAGCATCGTGAAGGTTGTTAAAAAACTCTCAAAGGATGAAGGAGAATCTCATGCTGGCTTCAAGCCCTTCAACTAACTGCAGTGGCCACAGGAGATCCTTGTGCAGTGCAGATCTTTCATTTCCGTACACTGTATGTAACGCGCTAATGTGTGTGTTTATGTGTGTGTGTGTTTGTGCTTGTGTATGCGTGTGTTTGCGTGGGATGCGCGTGCGTGTGTGTCCCCTCCCGGAAACTCATAACTCCTGCTCCCCTGCGGCTAGAGAGTTCGAACTTAGTAGGAGTGTGGGCACCAGGATGGAAACGCTTATAGTGAGTGGCAGGACCGGACACCGCCCACAGGGGATAGAGTAAGTACGAAATTTGTTAATCTGGACCTAAAGCGTTCAAATTCGACAGGAGTGCGGGCAGCAGGATGGAACACATACGGTGGGTAGAATAACCAGACTCTACCTAAAGGGAGCCAGGTTTGCGCGAGGTCAAAGTTGGGCGAAAATCCATAACTAATGTTTCCGTGGAGTTCGAGTGGTCAAAATTGAATGGAGTACTGGAGGCAGGACTGAAGCACCGAATACAGGGTGGCAACACTGTTGATAAAGGGAAAGAGCAAAAACCATTCACCAATTGAATACTAATGTCGCTGCTTTGATATATTCTCTTTAAAGCTTTAACTCTTTAGTTTGTTTCATTCGGCAAGAAGGGTAAATGCAATGATCCCTATCACATGAAGATCACTGAACTTACCCTTTTTGCCGAATGGAACATGTCAAAGAGTCAAGGTACGTTAGGTAGTTAAGGGTATTAAATCATATGGAGATTAAAATTAGTTCATTTCTTGCTGTTAGATTGCGACCGCTACCCAACAAATTTTGTGACTTACAATCAGTGAAGGATCACAGTTTGTTTCCCTATGCTCCGTTATCGTTTGTGGCAAAACTTATCCGACCGCTAATAATATTGCACTCTCATCTAATGATAAATCCGTGGAGAAAGGAAGCTTAATTGATGACGAATTTTCAATAACCTTATTATCATCGAAAACATTCGCGAGTACCGTTCGAAGCTTTGGTTGCCTACCAGTTAAATATTCAATGGGTCATTATATTTAAGTTGATTAGCAATAGATAGAGGCAATTTATAAGCATAAGCTCCAACGCTTACTGAATACTAGTTGCATGCAGTGTCAGCCTTTTGTCATATTTGCCGTTCCAAAAAGCTTCGAAAAGCATCATTCGTTCCAAAGAAGGAGCAGGCGGTTTGCTGAGTATTACAACTCTGCCATATGAATGAGCACAGCTGAGCGAACCAACTGATGTATGTATGTAATAAGAGACAACTTTATTGACGAGTATGACGAGATGTAAATTAATTTGAGTGTTGTAGTAAAGACATAGCTTAGGTATCATATCCTTTGATCTCTATTGGCGTGACAGTCGAACCACAGAATCGCGTGAACATTTTCGAATTCCCAATAGCTGTGCAACCCGGTTAAGGACAAGCAAGATGCTGCAGAATCATATTTCTCAATGGAATTTCTCAGAAATTGGATTTTAGAGGGAACTGAGACAAGGCGGAGTTAATCGTTCCGTGAATGTGTTACACAGTAGCCCGAGTGCTTGCTGGGGCGCGTTGTCTCCATTAGCGCCAGTGGTAGGACCCTTTCAGCTACCTCTTTCAAAACTCTTCCTTACTAAAAGCGACCTGAAGGCCTTTTTCATCGCTTCTCCTATCAGTGGAGGCCTCTCCCACAAGCTACTAGCCTGCTGTAGAATATAAATTGATGGGTGAATCTCTGCAATTTCCGTTCCCCGATTTTGTCTTATACGTTTTCTTGAGCTAGTGAAAGCAAATACCAAGCACGGAGCTTGTCAATCACGTTATATAGAGAAGCGTGAAATATGTACACAAATTAATCTCCTACTCCACTCTGAAATGAATTAGTTTGACAGCGGTTAAATACAGAGAAGAAGATAAGAGTCGAAACAAGTGGGTACAACTGCCTTCTGCCCCCGAATTTGGGCGCTCATTTTCGCGGAACCAGTAGGAGATCTCTGAGACGGATGCATAGTTCCAGGTTATGCTTGGTAGAGCATTTTGGAATGAAAATGCAGCAATAGCATGCTGACAGAAAACACAAACAGTCAGTGTTGACTGGCTGTCAAAGTGCCAAATACTTATTTAGTCATAGGTGGAGCTGTCGTAAGAGATATTGCTGTCAAACTATTGATTGCGCTATTTTTAGGTCGGTTTTAGTCTTAACAGAACAGCTTCTTCTTTTGCCTTCTGAATTGCTATTGATTTGAAGCCTTCAGGCAATGAAACTAGATTATTTCCGAAAAGTCAACTATTTCGCCTTTCCTGTTGGTCACATTGAATGAAACATTTACATGTAGTCCACATTCTAGCTCACACTTTTGAGTTGCCTCTTCCTATATTCCAAGATTGGGCTATGAGCTCAGGCTCCTTCAGATGTGAGTGCGACGCCGGAATCGTAGCAAACAGCAGTAATTGGTACATACACCGTTTTAGTCATACTTTTAAAAAAACAACAAAACTTGCCGGTGAAATTTTTAATATTTTTGCTCACATGATTTTCTAACCTTTGATCAACCGGATTAATGGCTAACCTGATGGCACGAACTTTTTCACTGGGTATAGCGACGATTTTTACGCCATTTGCACCCAGCAACTCTAGCATAAAAAGCAAGGCTTACTCTAAAAATGAAAATGCTAGAAAGATTCAGTGAACTCTTGTCTAAGTTCCAAACTCCAAGGAGGAAGCTTAAAGGGCCATACCGCCCTCGCTCTAATGCAAACAACGCGCCCCAGTAGAACTCGGTTACTGTGTAACACATTCACGGGACGATTAAATTCGTCCTGTAAAACTGGGTCATTTCCACGATTTTTGAAGTAGGAGATCTACGTACACTGACGGTGGCCATCAGAACCATGGATACTGCTTTGCATTGCTATTGTTGACGAGGCAGCAGGGTAGGCATACGGAAGCACTCTCTCTCCTCGGTTGAAAGCTTGGCGATCAATCTTCCGAAGAAGAAGAATACTGTCTGGTTGGATCGTCTTCTCCAAACCTTGAAAGATTGGAATAACTTATTAGGATAACATTTTTCGAGAGCCTGGAACGGTCTAAAGCATATGTGGCTTGCGGCTTACGCCTCAACAGCAACTCCAAAAATTCTTTAGTTACACTAGCGAAATTTGAAAGGTATCATCGAAGGAGCAAGGAGCTGCTCACCTTGAAGTCCGACGCTAAGACAAGAGGACGGCCGCACTCGTACTAACTTTGTTGAAATTAACCATTAGTACCTATCACAGACCTCGCTGCAGAGTAAGGGTTGCGCTGGTTACGAAAGGGTGCCAGTTTCCTGTTTGTGGCCACACATACTAGTCCTTCCTGTCCGTAAGAAGGTCTCTACCCGCGATCCAAGCCATAACGCGGAGCAAGACACTGGAAAGGAAGAGCAGGAAGAAGAGTGACCAGAACCCGAGGACACCCACCCTTCCCTGATCCGGGTACTTTTTGATCTACGACGAGTTTAGTGGAAAGTACTTCTCCTTATTCCAAGCAGTACTTATTACGAAAATGGGTGTTCTCTTATCTCACCAGGGAAGGGTTACAGCTTCTCACGAAGCTTGAGTAAAGACCGAGGTATATCAATAGGGCTTGGAACGTTAACAAATATGAAAATTAACACTGCAAAATGAGCTTATCAAAAAAGTTGTGAGCGTTCAAAGTTTGCATGCTTAAAGGAAGGAGTAGGTAGTGCCACTTGACAAGGGTAGTTGCCCGGCATGGCCACAAGGAACACCGTGACGCAGTAGCTCTCCAGGTGAGCGATGGGTGTTCGCCTTCCACGTCGTTTTCGCTTTTGTGAAGTGCTTTCAATAAAAGCCCCTAAACTATTTTTTTCAAAGTCCAGTTCAAATTCAAAGTTTTTGAGGTGTAAGGGAAAATCCGAATCACTTGAAACAGATATGCGTGAAAACAAAATTTTGAAGAAACAATCCAAGAGACGAGTGAAGCAGAAATGTTTTTCGCATAATATTTAACCTGATATGTACATGCTGTCCCTCTACAACCGCGAATAAAACACACAATCGATTCGAGACACGTTTCTTTGGGTTGTTTCATCGATGTTGAGTTTTCTCGTGTGTCCAAGACTATTTCACTTTGGATGTGGGTATGTATGTTACGGNTTTTATTCAAGTACGGTGATAGGAGATAGAAGGTGATGGTGAGATGATCGCAAGCATAGCCGAAACAAAGCGCTGACTTAAAATAGTAACAAAAACGGTTTAAGAGCCTTTACGCGGATGGAAGCACGTTTTGCAAAAGCAGAAACTGCAACGGAGAGCAAACCATCGTCGCTCATCTGGAGGGGGAGAGCATTGTCACTACGCCGTGGGGACACCTGTATCCATTGCGGGCAACTGCGCTTACCAACCGCCACTATCGCAACATGCTTTGAGCATGCAAAACTTTGAACGCTCACAACTTTTTCGGTAGACTCACTTTGCAGTTTTAATTTCCATATTTGCTTGTAACTTTCCAAGCCCTATCGAGATACCTAGGTCTCTAGTCAAGGTTCTATGAGAATGGCGAACTTCACAGTCCCATGCTTCATTCGACAAAACCTTTAGAAATTTGTTAGTCTAGCAGAAGAATTCTTATGCAGGGTGTCCCAAAATTATGGGCGCCAAAATTCAGAAATTCCCAAGGTAAAAAAGTCTATCAATTTCACATTACCTGCTATTGATCTATTAATTAGTTGCATAAGAGGGTTTTTTTGCAATATGCATGGTTACTCATGTGGAACTCCCAATATCTTTTAGATGGAGATGGCTCATTCAATGCCACTTACAATCACTGACACACGAAGGTGAAAGGGCATTATGAAAAAACGATATAGTAAAGAAGATTGAATCAAAGACAAACCAGGATACGTACAAAGGATAATGTTTCTAAAGATGGGATTATTGAAATGGCCCGTCTGCGATCCTGGGTGACCCATCAGAGGGAAGTCTACGGGCACGGCTTATCGCAATGCAAGAATGCATAAGCTCCATTGCCATTCCTACCGTATGCAGAAATTTCGCTCTTATTCCGATCTCAACAAACATTGCAGGGCCAAAAAATGCAGAAAGTCGGAGACCCACTTTGACGATGACACGCAACCCTCCATCGCTTTCTCCCTCGACACCCAAAACGTTCGCGTTTTTAAAAGAAACATCCAGCGTACAACTCCTCACAAAAATGTTATTATAAGAACAGCAAAATGATGTATTTTAAAGATGTCACTAGCAAGGGTGAAACGCTCATGGTTTCTCCGGTGCGTGCGTGAAAACTGACAGAGCTCAGTGCTCAAAGAGCGTACTAGTGGACGCCATAAAACATTGACTGCATTTTTTAAATACATCTCGTAGATCTTCCAGCAGCACGCTACTCCACAGAGCCTAGCTTGCCCACGAGTGGTGCCGACGACAGCTGTCCGACTTAATTCGTAAAAAGTAATGGCCAACTTTTCTTCCAGGACATGACTCACCTGACTCCACCGTACGGTTCCTGGTTAGAAGAGGACACGTCAACTTTGCAGTTCCAGTTTGGGGTCCTAGAAAGCAAGACTGATTTACGGCTGGAAAGAAAGGAGAAGGATACCTGTGTTCCTCATGCGATCTGGTCGAGAGCAAACTTTGGGTCTCTACCCTCGCTAATGGGGGTATTTTAAAATGTGGCCATAGCGTATTGTAGCAAATGGTGCTAGCTTATGTGCATAGAAATTCCATCGTCTTTCGCAGCTGAAAAGCTTCAAATATATTGCTAGGCAATGGTGCCCACGATTTTGGGACACCTTGTAGTTTCTGTTGAGGCTTTTGAGCGAGACAGCCACATATGATTTGGATCGTTCCACATTCTGACGAAGGTGAAGACGCCGGACAGAGGATCTCATAACTATATCAATTTTGAAAGGCTCGAAGAAGTAGTATCGCGGCTTAGTTCTCATGCCAAGATTGCAAGAAGGTCAAACATGGACTGTTTAGCTGTTTTCCTTCCTAGCATTCTCGACCAAATATACTGTCTACAACTCTCTTCAATAATTTTTATTCACAGTAATAGCACATCAGAGAAGAGCGATCTGCTTGGCGTTATCAAAGACACAAATTTTAATTTAGAATTTTCAAAGTTTCTGGAACCACATACATAGTTATAGTCATGCTATAAGCGACTTCACTGGTAGTCCTAACATTGTGGTGATTCGAAGTAGAGTTCATACTTAGCCACATCAAAGCTGTAGAATTTTGAGGAGACATTAGACCGAAAAATTCAAGACGGGGATTTACCTAGCTGCAATTCATTATTCCCAACCCACTTACTCTACCTTGCATAGCTCAGAGACCCCATTAAAATAGCAGATTCTAGGGCAGTGATTCGGCTGAAAAACCACTAAATACCGACCACATCTGCCGACGTGGCTGAGCCACTCATCTTTGTTTCTCACAAAAAGTAACATGTGAGGATAGAATTAGCTGGATTCAAAAATAGTGGTTTATTCACCAGCTTCTGGCAATTTTTGATACCATATTTTTACAAATCCAATATATCTTTTACTATGAAAGAGAAGCGCACTAGCATACAGGATTCTTTATTTTACAACACTTACTATATTACTACTAAGAACTACAAAACAAGTGGTTACATCGGTTCTGAGGAAATACTCAGTCCAATGTGCCGTACCGTAAGCAGGCTAAGCAAATCAAGAACCAGGAATGGGTCAAGACGTGAACGTTCCTTTGCCATCAGAGGTCGTTATAAGTGCCTACTGATTTCAAATCTAGAAAGCATTCAAGGATTGCTCCAGGTACTTTGTCTTCGTCGTGGTGCGATTTTAAAACGATCAAGAGCGACCAGAGTTGTGGAACCCCTTTTACGAAAAAACTTCTTCATTTCTGTTTTGACAGTCCTGAAAACAGCCATCGTTACATTAACACCTCGCCACCAAACTTATGAGAAAAGGAGCAGGAAGGAAACACCAGAATGTCTAAGAATAGTAAAAGCGTCAAAGATAAGAACAGAAAAAGTTCCTTATTGGGATAGGATAGTAGATAGATAGATAGATAGATAGATAGATAGATAGATAGATAGATAGATAGATAGATAGATAGGAAATTGTGCTTCGAGAGATAGGAAATTGTGCTTCGAGACTATTCTATTAACTTCGTTTTCGACACCGTACTCTCAGCTTTTTCTTCAACATTCATAGTAACAGGGTCAGACATTCACCAGAAGAAGGGAAGATATATTCACATGTCTGGGAGGTTTATCTGGAAGTACATAAACCCAAACTTACTCATTCAATATGAGATAGGGAAGGAGCAGAACGTCGTAGTAAATAAGAAACGGTAAAGGTTTCAGTAGATCAGCCGAACAAATGAACAAGGTCAATTCGAAAGCAGACGTTAATACTGTCTGGAAAAATGCTCGTATGAGATGAGAAAGGAAACAATTTTTTCGACCGCAAACGACCAATTGTCTTCTAATGTAATAGCTTGGAACCAGAGAACAAGGAGGTAATGCATAATTGTTGCTTTTGAGGCAAGCTTTCCAGAAGAATTGCTGCAGAAGAAATGCAGCAGTAACAGACTGATAGCCAGGCTACAGAATAGTGCGCATGAGGCGTATAACCTAATGACGCTTAGCCGCTTCTTCAAAGGCACAGTTCACGATAATTTTGGGTAGTCCAGATTATGACGAATAGTGGAAGACAAGATTGAAAATAGTGCGATGAAGGCGTAGGAAATGCGTGAATCGGTGTTTCCAAAGAGGCTTTGAAAAATCATTAAAAGCGCTGGACGAGAATGAGGCCAGGAAAGTGAAGAAGAATGGGGTGTTTGGACGAGCTACACAATATGTGTCATTGCGTACGTGTGGGTTCTGGCGCGAAAAGCTGACTACTGTAAACGAAATTCATTCACTCATAAGCATAAGTTAACAAAAAAGCCCTAGTAACAGCAAACTAGCCTACCTCTTTCAGCCTCCTAGGATAGAAAATAAGTAAGGGTCAGCATCAGCAAAAAGAACGACATAGAACTGAAAAATGGTGTAAAAACATTGCCTCACCACTCTGCGATCAGCCCATCGTGTGCGGGTCCTAAAACGAATATTGCAATCTGTATCGCCTCGACACTAATCTGACTTGACTGCGATCGAGGGGCGGAAAGGTAACGGGGTACGGTAATACTATGCCCTAGCTGTTGAGTTTCGAGAGCGCCCTTCCTGTCACCCCTGGGAGCCACCGGATCTTCCTAGTAGGATAACATAGAAACCATTTTTATCGTGTACTGTGCCTTTAAAATCCTTATAAGTTTCTTATGCTTCAGCAGCATGCAGGAATCAGGTACGCGCTCAATAGGATCAAAATAGATTTCATAGGTCGAACGTCCAGTGCTTAGTCTTTTGCATTCCAATGCCTTGGAAATACACAGCAAGGTTCCGTGAGTCAACAGAAACTAGCAAAATCAGCTGAACATGTGGCTGTCCTTCTTCGGTATCTTACTTTTACTTGGATTACTTGGCGACCCGTTGTCAGCTGCGATTGCTCGTGCGCGGGTCCCAACTTCTTTTCTAGATTTTCTATATTGAGCCAACGTTGTCCAGTGGACTGATACCTTAAGTGAATTAGAATCGTAGATATTGTTTCTGTGAGCAAGAGTCTTGCCATCGTAGAGGAGGTCGGCCATGAGGCCGTTTCTTCTCGCGAGGTTCCCAGCACACACTTGTTGTACTCCAACGTCAACGTCATTGCGCCTTATCAGATGTCCAGCAAAGGTGTGTTTTGCTTTGTCGATGTGCAGAATGATATCGCGAGCTTTAGACAACGAACGTATGTCTTCGTTGTGCAGCCTGTTGAGCCGTTGTTGATGCAAGGTTATCCCGACCATTCGACGCTCGAGGGATATTTGTTTTCGGTATCACAAGCTACTAAATTATAAAGCTGCCCCACTAGCATGTGATAATGATTGGCTCGCAAGCAAATTGTTATCTGGAATGAAAACCTCCCTACCTGGATAGTCATCTGTACCTCTCTGTTCCTTTTGAAGGTTAGGGATCCTCTAATAAACAATGCAGCAAACATGATAGTGTAAGCTGTCACATTCACTATACCAGCCGCATAACAAAATAGCCGATCCATCCAATGATATTAGCAAAAATGAATTGAAAAGAATCGCCCAAAATAGGGCTCACAATGAAATAATACTCTGAAGAGGCGCTTGCCCAGCGTAGAAAAAGAAAAAAGCTGGGCAGAATTTCACAGATGCCAAAGGTGACAAAGTAACCGCCATGTATACTATGTAGAAGAGTACAATAGAAGCGATACATATCTGCAGATAAGTGATCACTAATCCTATCATTATGATGCAGTGGGAAAAAAATTCGTGTCTAAAAATAGGAATCTGGTAGGCTACCCTTTCAACTGTCGTCGTAAGGATAAACTGTGATCTGAGCGGAAGTAGAGTATACAGCAGACGGTGAACTGTGAGACACAAATTGGTTATTATGAAGGCTATAAAACTGCCTTCGTAAATGGAGCCTGCTACCTAAAAAAGAGTGGATTTTTGAGTTCACACTTTCAGTATTCACACATCGCATGCACCCATTGCGGACTATAAACTTCATTATTGCAATCATTCTGCAAAATTTCACAATGCTATTCACAGATGTTCAAAGTGAATTGTCGCAAATGGTCGCTCAAGGGGTATTATCAGATGATGGAATGACTTCCAGTGGGAAACCAGATAAGGTTCAGAGTGAGGTCGCCGTCCTAACCGTCTCCAGTTGTTTTCGTGAAAGTGTAAAGAGCGTGACGAGAAAAGAAAGCGAAGTGAATCGCATAGTGCAAATGCAGGTCGACCATACGGGGTGTGAGATAGAGACGGATTGGTGGCGAATACGTACGTTAAATGTGTTTAATGAAACAGATTTACAGGTGTAGATGATATCGTACCCTTGGAAGTTTGTGTGAATCGAAGAGCAGAAGTCCATGAACATATGATACCAAGAATCCTATGTAGCTGACAAGGCTCAATATTGCCATGAGCTGAAGAAGATAAAAAGCAAAGTCCGACTTCCATCCCTTCAGTTTCTGGCACGTCTGAAAAAAATTAGTTCAGTTTAGAGCCATCAGTAATCCACTCGGAATCGTACTGCCACTCGAAGGCGTATGTAGCTACAATTATTCGCAATGGTGTGCTGATGTGAGGGCAACTCAGTGCTTTTATTATCTAGCTATTATTTTCACCAAGTAAAGACCTCGGAATGAGGAACGATTCGTTCTCCGGGCAGCTATCGATCAGATATTCGATTTCAGGATCATGCGCGCATAAAAGGGCGCTCCATGGCAGTGAACCGTTTTGACCAATAGACGTTAACAATTAATCAAGGATCATATCGTAGTATTTTTATACTTTACAAACTAAGAGCTCTTACTATAGCGAAAACTGCTTGTAGTGCGATGGAGACAATGATAGTCACGGTGCAAAATGCCACAAAAAATATATGGGCTAAACCAAATAACTGAGAAGTCGGAATAGAGCAGTTGAAATCTCCCATTATACTATAATTAATAGAGCGTTTCGACTCGAAGACGGACCTCCCATCGATACTTTTCGATAGTCGTTTCATGAAATTAGTTTTCTTTTGATCAGAAAATGCAAGAAAAANAAAAATTCAATTGTTTACCAATTGTTAACTTACTTGGCAGTCGCGTTATGCGCTTCTAATTGTCTAGGCTGAAGGGACCATCCTAGTATAATTAATTAATTAGTACAATAACAAGTATCTGGGGGAGCAAGTCCTTGGAAAATAATGTTTTTCCGAGATTCGTACGTATGTTTACCTGCATGCGAGGAAGAAAAGGGTACTGTGCAAGGCACTCACTTGGTTTGGAATGATTACGATATGAGATGCTACAAAACAAGATGAAAAAAAGCATCCTAGTTGGTTCCAGCGATCATAAATACAGATATTTGGACGTTCAGATCCTATGAAAACCTTATGACCTCCGCCAATACGTAGTAATAGCCATTAAATGGAGTTTGAGAAAATCCACCGGAAAATACTTCACGATCGTACAATTGCAAAGAACTCACCTGAGTTGTAGGATGATGAACTCGGTGACTCAGTTGCACAAATACCAAACCATCTGTTTTTCTGACTATCACTAGAAAAATCACAATTAATTAATGGATCTATTGAGTTTCTGTACAATGCGTGACGAAGTTCTGGTACACAAAAACCAGAGACCTTTCTAGAGATTGTTGATCACATAGAACGGTCTTGACAGCGATACGTTTAGCCTGTATTACTTCAAAAGCCCCATTTTGAAAGCATAGTTACGATTTCAGTAATTTTGGGGTATCCCTAGAAGAATGAAAAACGTGATAGTTCAGAAGAGAGCGAAAAGGCGAAAGAAAGAAAGCAATCGGCGTATCGAGAATATATGAGGCTGTAAGAAGGTAGTCAAATTACTGGTTTGGACGAAATTGTGGGGACAAAGGTCGCAGGGAAGGGGTAATTGGACTAGCCATCCGAACGTTTAAATTTAAGTTCTTCACATCGGCGAGATGCCTTGTAAAATAATATGATTGGTAGTACTGTTAGTACTATGATTAGGTAGTACTGAAGGCTATTCAACGAGATGGCAAGCGATGGGGCTGTCCCCATCATCGTCCTGAAAGACACGTCTGAGCAGATCGGCCAATATAATCACCTCGTCTGAATTCGTGATCGTGGCCTCGCTGCCCTTTTTTGAGCAAGGCTTGATTGGCTTGATTGCTTCAGTTTTAATGCTCAAATACCCCTGGGAACGTCGTATATTGTCGGCATGGATGTTTATCAAAAAGCTCTATATTCATCCTCAAAATTAAGCTCCTGTCTTTATTGAAGAGAAATTCGACATGTTTCCACACCTTTTGGAGTTGTGGAGAAAGGGGCAAACTTAATATAACAAATGTTCTCCCACAAAGCACAAAAATCCATGCAGTAATGAGCATATAAGAGAAGCTCACAATTCACGTCCACGTTAATCTCTGATCCGAGTAAATGGACCCATCGCCTTTGGGCCAAAAGATTTCAAAGCTCGTTGTCACTGCAAATCGAATAAATCGCCTACAGACGTATGTGGATTGGAATATTGTGCAGATGATCAAAATTCCATACCATCATGGTCACTCAATCCCACAGGAGCCACAATCTTTAGGTATCGTATCGGAGATGGAACACCAGAAATGGTGAATTTCAGAATATTGTCCCCTTGCGCTGACTCCCTAACGCTGGGTCAGACTATGGCACCGAGACAATTGCTTCAAACGAAATACACCGTGGAGAAACCTCAGTGGAAAAATCAATATGATGACAGAATTTTGTTAAATCAAAATCTTTTGCTATCTTACTAGGTTGGTCTCAAAATGTAAGTCACAAGAACCATCGCTAATAACTGTGGCTTCCTTTGGAGCATGATGGCGTTCTGTATGCCACAATTATTTGAAAATTACAACCTCTGCAATATATAGGCACCCCTGATGCCTCCCAGGAATCCGTAACTGGCTCGGCAACCGACGGGACGAAAATTCCACTTTGCTTCTGAATAATTACTCCACCTCCAGACAGACCTATTGGAAGGATTACACCATAACACATTCCGCCTAGCTACATTTCCAAGAAAAAACAGTATGTTTCAGGTTCATTAAGTCTTGACGATCTCACATTCGAATAAAGGCAACGCAGCTGGGACCCGACCCAAGGAGTCACATCTAGTTTCCGTTAACACTAATGAAGGGATTGCTCATACACTCGCGGTGCGGAAAGAGAGACAACGATTATACATCACTATCCACTATAGCCTTTTCCCTAGATGTGTTCCACTCATCCTTCCTTTGTTCCGGAGTGAGGCACTTTCTAACATAGGTACAGAAATGTAGCAAAGATGGTGAGCTCAATGACATGAGCAGGCAAGATTACTTTAACCGATCTATTCTTGTTTGTGAGAGATCTACTTGAACGATACACCGCTTATGCGTTAAATTCAACACTAAAAAACCTCAAACCTTTATAATTACTAGAAGACGCATTAGTCAAACGCTATCTGCAGTTATGACCAACACAAGGTCCAGCCGTCTCGCTGAGGGAGTTAGGAAGGGTATACCAACGATTATGGAGTGGAGCTACCTCTGGTATCAAGAGATCAATTCTATACGGACCGCTGACAACAATGGACTGTTGCTTCCCAGTTTCCTAATTTCTGAGCAGTTAATGCACTCTAGGCAGTTAGTGCACTCAATCTTGTCAGCGAAGCGGCTGGATCTCACGATGTTCATAACTTGGTCTTGCTGTTCTTTGAGGAGTAATGCATTTGTTGCTTCTACAGCTCATGGCTTTGCCAATTTCCTTCCTTAGTCGCAGCCTTTCTCGACTCAATTATGAAATAAAGGTCGATTAGGCAGCAAAAAGTCGCAGCCTTTCTCGACTCAATTATGAAATAAAGGTCGATTAGGCAGCAAAATTCGATCGATTGATCGAAACGAATTGATTGGGCTTCTGTCTTTGCAGTGCCAAATAAGGACTGATGACTTTACCTCGAACGGTGGTATTTGAAGAAGATAATCACGTGCCACAGTGAACAGAACAGAACATTCATTTAGTTATTTATTTATCCATTAGAACACGTACCTTGAATCCATGAAAGTAACAATAAGGATAAACGATAAAGTTTTCAGCGTCAATCAATCCCGTCTAAGGGATGCGCCCCGCGCTCGACTTCCATTCGGAATCGTAGTGGCGCAATGAGTGCGTACTTGGCCTATACAATGACTTGCGGTGGCCAGCCGATGTACAAGTCAGTGCTTTTATCCTTTCTGGTACCTATTAACCGACTCCGGAGAGATGGAAGGCCTGGTTAGCCTAGGCAGGTACCGATCAGGTATTCGAATCCCTTCCCGTACGTGTGAGTTTGTGCGCCACTTGCTACTACACCATCTCCGCCCAAAGTAACATTGTGTAAAAAAAGCCTGAAAAAAAAAACAGTAGCCAGCACAACAACAATTAGGAAAGATTAAGATAAAACAGAGCCGAGAGCAAGATGGAAATAAGGGAATTAAGATGAGAACCGACCACCCAAGCTCTTTTATGCGGTTTCAGCTGAGGAAATTGAGTTTCCCCAATAAGCCTAGGTAGGGTAAGAGTACCTGGGTGGCTGGGATGATTACCTCCTGCAAAAAAGGAACAAAAAGAAAGAAAATTTGCTCACCGCGATGCTCCTTCCCTTTGAGAGCCTTTATTCAAAAACTGGCATATAACACGGCATAGCATCTTTTATTGAGTTCATTTCTTGAAATACTAGCCTATGAATGGGTACCCTACCACCCACTACATTTTCACTGTTTAGTGAAACCCAGAGAAGTCCTTGCAAAGAGGAAATTTACTCAAACCCCTGTGTTGAATTCATTAAGGAGTTCAAACCTAACTTCTGTGGTCTGTGGTGTGGGACAGAAGAGAGATGTGTCGTGACGAGGTGCCTTCTGTTGTGGGCATCGATGTTGCCGCACCCCGGTCACGGCAGGACGTGGGTATTTGGGTGCCCACAGACCCCTAAGGGGTGCGTCGTGCCGAGGAATGCTGGACAGTCCTGCTGTGGGTTGGAAAAAGCCTAGCCCCCTGCCACCGAACCAAACGCCCAACTACAAAGTGTCCAAAGTACTCTTGGGGTTAATCCCGCTTGACCACACAAAAATAATAAAACGCTATCTTTATGTCATACGGATAAAACATGACGAGACTTCAACTGATGAGCAAATGGTAATGAAACATTATGATGCAATAAAATCACACCGAATATATGCACGAGTAAAACAAATTACAGCATGACTAACCTGGATTTAAGACGAGACGTGAAGAGGAGATGAGACTGGATAAGATGCGATGATCGACGGTTGTAGGAAGGGCCCACGGGACGAAAGGAGGAGAGCACGCGACATCCATCAGCCAGGCACGACGAATACATACAGACGACTAATTTGAGCTGATACGTAGCGAGATGATATGCTTATAACTAGTTTTCCCGCGCTTCTGGCAATTTCTGCCTTTCGTGGTAGGACCGAGTGCGAGTGAATCTGGGGCGCGGTTTCCTCCTGACGCATGCTGTAAACCCGAGTGGAGGTCGTACGAGAGACACGACAGAATGGCCGAGTTCTTAATATTCATGAGCAACTTTTGTAAACTGTTATCAGATCAAATTTCTTTCTTCTGCAGATAGGGGATTCAAGACCTTGCATCCTAAGAAGGTCTAAGCAAAACAGGTAATCCCTCACTAGGCTTGAATTTTGATGAGATATACTTGAATATAGCGAATTTATTCTTGCTACCAATGAATACTTTTCAACCAGACTCCTATACTTAAACATTTTATTTTCAANTCTATTGCTATGATCTTATAAAAATCCCAATACGTGGAACAACCAGACAAGACAGCTTTTTCATAGAAAATTGAGTTTTCTCGGAGTTCGGAGTTTTACGCAACATGTCCTACGGTAACAAACAAGTTCATGACTTGCTGTAAAACAAGAAGGAACATTTCATAGACGTCGTTCACGCTGAGATTCGAGAAGGATCCATACCAGTCCAAAATTGAGCAAACTCCATATTTTCCTGTAATCAGCTAGCTTGAAGTTGCTTTTAACGACACGCGACCGGAAATCACGATATTGGGGTAATCGCTAGAGTTGTAAATAGTGTTCAGCTTCATAAAGCAGTTTTCAGGTGTAAGTGTACTGTAATGGGTGAAATCTGTGCTCAAAAAGCAAGTGTTTGTTTAAATTTTGTTCGAAGCCTAATTTCCTATGTATGATCTCAAACTTTTCTGAGTTAGATCGCCCTTCAACGACTCAGAACCATCAGATTGACACCTTGACACCCTGCTCTTTTCTCACAAACTTTTAATTTTTCACAGTTTTCTATCAGTTTTCAGCTCTTCTACCTCATTCCACTCCGATTTCAGCAGTAGTAGAAGCGACAAGGAAGGATTTCACTTACATTTTTTCAAAACTCACAGTAAGAGAATCACCAAGGGAACCAAGTACCTAGTGCCTCATCGCACGTTATGCCGAGAAACAGATGAAACAGGTCTCGGATGTTAAGAATTTATCTATGTTTTTTGCGGGTGAATATTTTTCAAATATGAGATCTTAAAACGAATATTTCGTCAACAAGTAGCTCTTCTAACTGCAACACTGGACGGTTACAGTGTGAAGAAAAGCAAGTGCTTAAAACAATAGAAATTGCAAGACCTTCAACTACTGTTTATGTACAGTCGCATCAACTTCGAACAACAATAATCATTTCCAACAGATAACAACATAGAAACCAACAAATAGATAACAAAATGTCAGCAACTACTCTTCCATCTCCTCTTCCTTCTTCGCCTTCTTTTTCTTCCTCTTTGGTTTCTCCACTACCTCCTCTTCTTCCGCTGTAGGTTCCGCTGGCCGCTTCTTCGCTTTCTAAAAAAGTCACATTAGCTCGAATTGTAATTCGAAAACATTATTTACAACCTCCACAGTTTCCGATCCTTCACCCTGCGCTTGTTCCAGGATTTTCTTGGCCTTTTTAGCAGCCTTCTTTCTCTTCTTTAGCACCTATGAAAAAAGAAAAAATTGTCCTCTTCCTCTTCTAATAAACAATAACAGCAGTTGAGCAGTACCTTTTCTTGAACAACCTTCGCCTCCTCTTGAGCTTTCACCATGACATCCAAATTCTTCTGAGGAACCTCACCCGTTTCGAAGTACTTCAAACGTTCCTCGACCTGCCCCTTCAGAAACTCTCCAAAGGTTGGCACGGGGACCTAAAGCAAAGCAAAAGGCTTCAAATATTAACATCTATGGAATACCTGGTAGCAGAAACGGATCAGAGAAACACTTTCTAATAACGAAGTGATTCACCATTCCTTTTGAAATGAACCAAGATTCGAAACAAAAGGAAGACGCCATTAAGCTAACTACCTCTGAGAAGCAATCAATTCTTGAAGCTATAGTGCATTTGTTGGCGAGGAAGCGAGAAATCCTGCCCTTATTCTTTGCTGATGCTCGTCCAATAAAAGACGAATGGAACAGGAGACCATACTTAGGCGTTGCTGCTGAAATAGAAAAGTCATTGCAAAGAATTCCATCAGAATGAATGAGATCCCTATCTTGTTAGAGATCTTAAGTTAGCCCAAAATTTGCCGCTTACATCGAGTCTTCAAAGCGCGGAATAACGCTTTCTCTGCGCCAAGTATTTGAACAGTGGACGCCGGATACTTTGCCAGGTTCGTCAAGGATCCTGCATGGGATATGAGACGAGCCCCAACCTGAACGTTAATACAGTGGGTGATAACGAAAATGTGTCATGACAAGAGAATAACTGGACAAAAAGCCAATAAACATATGTTAAAAGATCGTAGTAATAAAATTACCAACCTGCTCTCCAATTAAAGCACTCAATGATGGGGCACAACTATTCATACGATCCTTGATGTACTCGTGGAGACGTTGACGATATTCTGTCAGGGAGGCAACACGAGAAGCAAACCTGCGACAAGCAATAACCACTACTTTCAAGAAGATTAATTTTTTGCAACTTTCCTTTCTCACAATCTGAAGAACCACTGCGTTCTAATTAAGCCATTGCGGAAAGGAAACTGTGGGAATAGGTATATGCGACTAATCTACACATAAGCATAGAATAGTGTCTGATATTCTCTATAATTTCCCTTGCCTTAGACCAGATGAGTAATCAGTTCGACTCTCATCCCGGCTTAATATGCAAGGGTACAAAACTTTCGTACTCTCTCGACTCAGCTTGAAGAGCGATCCCTTAAAAAGATACCTTTCAATGTTAACGAGGTCCAGATCCGATATATCCATACCCATTGATGTTCTGGCGGCTTCTACCACTTCATTTGCTTTCTCTTCATCACCATCCAGGATTTCTGCAACCAAATGAATGATTTGATGGATATTCTCAGCAAATATAATGGATTCATTCGTGATGAAGCCTATGTAGGAAAAGAAATGCGACTGTTTTACACACCAGTGTAAAACAGTGTCTGACTTTCCAAATGCTTTCCCTTGACTCGAACCAGATGAGTAGTCAGTACGACTCACATCCCGGCTTAATGAGCAAGGGAAACAAACTTCACAACGTCAGAACAAAAGACAAATTACTGATGGATACCAAATAACAAATAACCCACATGTACAAATACCACAACTCACCAGTAATCTCAGCTAGTAAATTCTCATTCTCGTGCATCTTGTTCCGATCCAATATAGTGACAGCCAGTCTCGCGTATTTGTACTGATCCGGAACAAGTTTGAAAAGCTCTGGGTAGTGGTATGAATACCTTAAACATACCAAAACATGGACGTAGAAAAAAGTTATAGCGTAGTAGCACAGCTGTAACCAGAGGAGCTGAATTCTTTCGACCCTACCATTTCCTCTCACCGAATGGCTAATAAATGATACGACAATTTTCCCTTCCACTTACAGGTATGTGTACTCCAGTGTATCATGGCTGATGCAAGCGGAGTAAATACTCAACACTTTTCAGCTTTCCTCACTAACAACTCTTAACCTTGGTGATGGTATCTTAGTGAATCAAATAAGGGAAACTTATTCCCTCATCTCTACTCCTCGCTTCTTTAATATAAACTTCACATACTAGATAAAAGAGATGCGAATTCAACTGTAAGTCAGCGAATAGATGGCCGGAGAGATTAAAAACTCCACCACCCTATAAAATCGGTACTAACCATTCTCTGATGCGCATTCCAAACAGATTGATGTCTTTGTCGAGTTGATCGAGTAGAGCAATCGATTGAATAACCATGTTATCCACACGATGGACATCGAATTTCACCTCAAGTATTGACCTTTCGTCTCACAGAAAGCTAACAAAAAGCTCGTCCCCATTACCATCGGTATCCTAATTTAACATTTGAAGCATTGAAGCTGCAGCAAGTGAAACTGGCGCGACCCCCAAAAATTATTCTAAATGTAGCTGTTCTTTTAGAGCCGTGCTTGAGTGCACATTTAAGATTAAGCTGATCGATCCCAACAAAGTCCATAAGGGTTCCTACAACTGCGAATGCAAAAAGTACCTTTCCGCGTGAATAGCTATGACCAAGGGATAATTGAGCCTTGGCGAGCGAATGATGAGGCAGGTCTTTGGCGAGATGAGCGAAGTGAACACGAACTCCACGCAGAATCTAAATGCTTCAAACGCATGAGGTTGCTTTCGTCATCGGTGGGTGATTTCTTTATGAAATCGCTTCACACCTCGGTAACAACACCTCCGAATACGAGCTTTATGCCGACGTTCGCTTCAGTTAGCGAACCGGCAAGCTTCGAATCATTAACACCCAAAATCAGCTTCTTCTTCTTTTGAGGAAGACTGCTCTCAAGAAAATTGATGAGATCCGCATGAGCCAAACCTAAGTTGGTAAAATTGTGAGTAGCAAAAAAAAGGAAATAAGTGAAAATCATGATATATATCTATGCAACTCGTAAACAAACGAAATAGAAGAGAAGTTTTTCAACCAGGAGATAATATTAGCAGCGCAATTTCGCTAGCTTACCTTCCGAGATAGCATTAGCATTTTCCAGAGCAGCTTCGGTGTTTTTAAATGGATCAAAAGCTGCTAGTTTCACGATACCACTGAATTTCGAAACATCAGCAATAGAAGCGTCAACCTAAAAATGAAAAGATGAGACTCGTCAATTCAAAGATGAGAAAGGAAAACAATCCCTGAGACGGAAAGGTTGGTTGAAACCGCCCTGCAAGCTTTTAAATGAATTTTCTATTGAAGACTCAACATATGAGAAGAAGCTTCAGCAACAGCAGCTCTTCCACATTTTCGAAACTTTTTTGAGCTCTCCAGGAAGTTTCTAAGTCAATTAATTCAGCGTTTCTTTGAGAAAAGAGCACAAATATTATGAATGCTGAAACTTTTGGGCTCAAGAATGATGCTCCCACTGATCACAAGTCTTTTCAAAAGCTGTCCAATACTATTGTAGGCGAAGATTAGAATCCTCAAGGAGAACTTTATTTACCTCTTGAACGATCAGTCCTGCATCTTCAAACTCTTTGATTTTCATCAACGCATATCCAACAGCGTGCTCGTAGAGCACATAGTGTGGAACTTCAGACATTGAGCTATGTGCGTCCCAAGAACCCGATCTAGAAAACCAAAACTATAAAAACGAATTAAGTATTCAATTTTAAACTACTCAAAACCGAGAGAACTACTCCGTCCGCACAAGTACTTAGATAAAACTAGATTTGTAATTTGATTTGAGCTTCTGCACAGAAAAAAGGCAATAAACCTCGACTGAACAGGTACATACAAGCGTACGAGATTATTTCGAAATAAAAAGAATGGAAAAAAACATCCACTCATCACTACAGCTACAACACTATGTGGAAGAGTACCTAAAAATAAGTCGACCAAATTGGCGCGCCCCAGTTTCTCCCTAATGTTGGTGTCGTTGCGGGACTCCTACGCAGACTGCACCTTCCTTCCTTTACTCACTGCTCGTTCGACTTTTGCCCACTTCCCAAATTCAGTACATTTAAATGAACGGTACTGTTCAGTATAGCAAATCTAGGCAGTTCTTGCAATCAGATAGGGAAAAATAACCGGATAACGCACACACAGAAAGGGAGGTGGGAAGCCAGTCACTCCCGATTCTGTGCTTTGCAACTCAACCACCTCAGCCTGTCCACCGGCCTCGTTCGAAACGTGCACGAACGTCTGTGAAGACACTGACACTTGTGGTGAGATACAGATCATTCCAAAGTACTAGTTCCTTGATAAAAGATAGTCTTTGATAATTGTCGTTTCGAAATGCGGCCCGCATTCAACTTCCATTCAGAATTGTAGTGGAGGTTTGAATGCGTGTGAAGCCTATTTTATGAATTACGATATCCAGTCGAGTGCTTTTGCCATTTCTGGCAAGTCTGATGCCTCGAAAAGACAGTACACGGTAATTTTGGGGTACCCAATTTATTGCGCTGTCCGGAAAGTCTCCGCCGTTTTTTAAGTCATCTTCGAGTAAAAATTTTCGAAAGAACGTCTTCCATTCTGGTCAGTAATGGCCCACTATCTTCCTGTAAATTTTATTATCCCACTTTCATAGGAGGTTCTAGAAACACAATGGAAAAACCCTCTCAGGCGCTCTTTGCGGTCCTCGAGAAGATTAAACGTTTTTCCACTCAAAGAATATGCAGAAATTTACACAAGTAGTAGTCTGATGGTGCTATGGCTGCGCTAGGGTGTAGCAAGGCAGGACTCAGCGATTTTTTCGCGCAAACCCTGCCGCCGGTGAAGTATGCGCGAAATAAATCGCGGAGTCTGTTCTGCCTCCTAACGTAAGTGTTCCCATAATGCCATCTGTACACCTAGTTCGAACGTCCTAATGCAAAATTGACAATTTTCACACAAAACTCTCCCTTGTGGGCGGAGCCCGGTCCTGCCGCTCACCATAAGTGTTCCTGTCCTATCCTCAGCATTCCTACAAAAATTTGAATACCTAGGTACAAGGGAACAGGAACTATAAATTTCCGCAAAAACTCATTGTAGGCGAAGTTTGGCCACCGCAAGTCATTGTATAGGCCAAGTACGCACTCATTACGCCACTACGATTCTGAATGGAAGTCGAGTGCGG
>UZAF01019704.1:0-10782 GCA_900617895.1 Haemonchus placei | reverse complement strand
TTTTTTTTGCAGAATCTTTCGCGACACTCCAGATTCCTACTGGAATTATATGACAGTTCGGGATTCCTATGTGAGGAGCCCACCCGAACTGTCTACCCATATGCAACATTCACTCTTTTATGAGTTTTGGTCCTGTCAATTCACTACCGGAACTCACTGGAAGCCCTGCCAAGCACTAGGCCTTCGAACCCTCCTCGAGGTGCTCTGTGTTCTACGGCTTGTTCCAGTGCTTCAGAGTCAGAAAGAAAAAGTGGGAGGTGAAGTTCAATCTGGTCGACTCCTGAAACGTTATCCACGTACAAGCAAGTAGTGCCCTTTTGTATTACTTCCGTGAAGGCACCCAGATGTTCTCGAGAGAAGTTTGGACTTTTGGGCAGTTTTTGGCAGATGCTCTTCGATTAATCTGATATCAACCGATCCCAATGTTGCTTAACTCGCCATGTTAGACCGGGACGATACAATGCCGATCCGATCCCGTGAGCTAGTATCTCGGTATTTCTCATCGATATAGAAATTTATCGAATTTATCAGGACTTCAGAGAGCACACTCCACTAATCACTCAACCATCTTCAATCTTGGGAAACGCGAATTTATTTCGCTGAAATGAAGCATTCTGAACTGAGGCCATTCGAGACGTGGTCCCTCAGTACTGGAATGTAAGATCGAGCTACTTTTTCTTAGTCCAGCGCTGTCTTGGAACTGATTGCAAACTTCAATTTTTCAATTTTACAACGGCTAGTAACTTCATTAAAGTTTCCTTGTCTCATGATCCTGCTAATAAAGTAAAAGTTCCGATTTCATGGTAGACATTCACATTGGAAAGCCAGTTGAGCAGAAACCATGACAAAAAATTCAATAAAATATTTATTACTTCCACCTTTGATGGGAAATACTTTGATGACCCGTCTGATTTCAACATTGAAGAAAATCATCGTCATTTCAATAATTCTTGCTATAAAAAACATCCTTCCTATGTATAAACCATTTGTGTGTCATAAAATTCCGTATCATTCGAATAAAATCAGTGAGGTGATGTGGTTCATGCCAAGACATTTCCAGTACAGTCAATGATTGCCAGACTTGTAAGAACTCCACAAATCTTCGAGGATCGGCTTCAGCCCTCCATCATCCTAAAATTTTGACATTTAAATTTTTCAACGCTTTTGAATAAACTGCAGACTCATTTCGAAGAACATGCAAGTGAATGATTAGAAGCGTACTTATAATAAGATAATGTGGTTTCGAGAAATTCGAATCAAATTCGTATAAATGAAAAGGCGGATCGAAAGCCGATGATGAACGTCATCCCGGTGTCTCCCTGAAAAATACTAACCCATGATCATCCAGGAGCCTGCTGTAAAATAAACTATTCACAGGCTAAGTAAGATATGAAGGCTGGAAGGTACATAAAAGGAAATAGTCAAGGCAGAGAAGCTAGGAGGGGACCCATAGGGGGAGGAGTGGTGAAGGGTCGAACTTTATTCCGTTGACCAGTGACTGGCGCAATAAATTTCTCGGGATTGAACCAAAACTTCTTTCCCATGAATCCCGTTATCAAAGGGCTATCGCAGTTCAGCAGAACATTAACTGTACAACTGGTAACTGAGGTTGTGTAAAACGATTTCGCCAAGGTAGTCGATAAACAGTTGTCAATCATAAGTTGGGTGGAGTCTCGAAGGTTGGCGAGTTATGGGTAGAAGTTCGGTCTCGAACGGGGTTCTTACCCGTATTTGTGCTATACATATGTGCTATTTTGAAGGAGAGTATTCCTCAATAAAACACTTCCTGTGTAATATTCATTCCGTGTAGTCTCGCTATCTCAAGTACTTGCTTTACTATCAGCTATTTCAGCAAGTTATTCAAGAATCGTCTAGGGAGGTCCTTTTGGCATTTTCTTCTTGGCCTCGAAAGTCTGACCAACAGCCACAACATTCTTTCTAATAAGCAGTCTCGTGTACAATACCAAAGCTGTCAAATCGCTGACCATGTGCCCATGGTCGAGAATAATTAGCCGGCTGCCAATTACCACAGTCAAAAACCTTCTCTGGACGACAGATCGCTGCATAATTGATTAAACAAGCCGTTCTTTTAATGGACTCATTCAAGGTATTCTGCTTGCAGGCTTTGAACGAACTTCACAGCTTTACGGTTCACCGCTGCTTTTGAATGATCGGCTTACCGCGCAGTACATGTGAGTGCTGATGAGCTATGAAATACAGTCCACTAGAAGCCAAAGGCTAGCGGAATCTCGGTAGTGAAAGGGATGAATTATACGGTGCTAAGGAAGCATAAGAACGGGTTGGAATCCCGTTCAAGGCTGAAGCCTTGACCACGACTCATTTTTGCGGAACCTTCACATCGCGCACTGCGACAAAAAAAAAACATCAGACAACTAGAACAACACGAAACAAGTAAGATAATCTTTATTTGCCACAAGTTTGGAAGTGGTCCTGGCACGATTTCGACAGTCATCAACCATGAACATAGAGAAATGGTTTAGGAACAAATCGTTCCAAATATGTATATGCATGTCCAACTGCCAGGGGATTCGGGTAGGTCATGTCTTATTTATAACTCGGTAGGATATCATCGCATTGGTTATAATAAATACCCATTCAATTGTTTGTACTGTTCACAAATGAAGTCAATTATGTGGCGCATTCCAGTCCAGGGGTCAATAACAAGGCGGGAATTTGATCCGGAAAAATCGCTTCAGTGGCTTTCTTACATGTCCTCACTTCTTCAACCGACTGTTTGTTGACTCAAAAAGAAAAAATAATACTGAAAATTGGTTCAGATCACCGATTACTCTTGGTCCCCATATTGGCATAACCGTAAAAGTATCATCGGTCAACCTGGTACTACTACTCCCAGATCTTCCAAATCTGAGAACTCCGTCCAAAACACTGATGCATCATGCTTTGAAAGATGCAGTATTGCTTATGGGAACAATTTCGAAATAACTAGGGAAAAGTAAAAAACCGATATGCTTAAGCGACAAACTCGCAGGACAGACAGGTATACTTTGTTCCGAAATCATCTTTAGGTGAAAATAGTGATTTTCGAAAGCGCGGGCTCTCTGGGTCACCACGTGAATATGATTTTTTTTTTCACAGTTTGCTTGGTTGAAAAAAGCCTAAAAAATAAGAAAATAATAAGAATCAAAATCTAGCTGCAAACGATGCCGAAGAAAATGCCATAACGATCCAGTTGGATTCAATTTCACACCGTTGACTGCGCTTCGAAACTATCCTCCTTGTCCCTGACTTCCAGTGATTTCAGGTGTTGATGGCTGTTGAATGGATTATCCTCGTCGAAGGAGCTCGCAAATTGTCGGTATCGCTTTCGTTGTCCTTCGTGGTCAGCCAAATGTCGCTATATTTCTCGATTTCACCCTTCAGACATGAGCTCTCTGTGGACATGATGCGAAACAACGAGACATGTGCGATTATTATTCGATGGAGAGCACTCTTGACTCGCGCCTCATACTAATCAGAAGCCCGAGCATGAAACACGAATGCCGACATTGCGTAACGGCCACATACCAGTCAAGAGCCGCGATATCATAGCCTCCTGGTGCAAGTGTCATGTAAGCCTCCGCCTTAAGTGGTAATCATCGGAAATGACACATAGGTAGCTTGCAAACGATCCTGGGTAATTAAAATAAATAAGGAAAATTACTCAGAACAGACCAAATACCTACTCCACTCTCTCGACGTCCACTCAGAACTGTGGGATGGCTTACTCCTTGTATGGGTCCTATGATGGTGGTCGGTATATCAGCGTCTGGAGCTTACTTCGAGTTCATCGTCCCTGCAATGGTGGTCGATGTATCCATGTTTCGACTTTTCACCATGCTCCACTATGACCCACTTGATTGCACCACAGCCGACTGGAACAGGCACTTGTCACCTAGAGGTTACATCGAACGAGCTCTCCCCTCTTGAGAGAAATTCTTTCCAGTTCCGACTCAAATTCTTGGAATCTGGCACTTGGTGCATATGATTTTTTGCATGTTTATTGAGCGTATCAAATAATAAATAAACAAATTAAGGAGGGCACAGTTCTGCCTTTTCCAATGGCCCATGGGGATCAAACGTTTTTCAGGTGAATCAGATGCCACTGTCAATGTAACGATGAGTTCCAAGACTTGGCTACATTCTAGCAACCACATGCAGATCCAAATTTCTTTCCTGAGACCACAGTTACGGTAACGGTACCGTTACGGTAACACTATCCAGTTAATGGACATAACATTAATTTAGTTATGAAGATACTTGTAAAGAAGGAAGCTTGATTAACTCTCCATTTTAAATTCGTTTACCTTTTCTTACATATTTGGGAACCTCTACTTGTTGTCAAAAAAAAAAAACAAACAATTAGGTAGAAACCAGCTCCGGGTATAAGCCGTAAAGTCAACCTCACTGTAAAGTTCTACTGATTATGCATTGTGGGAAGAACGGGGCCAAGAACTGAGTGCCCTTACCAAGCTTGGATAGGCGGCACTCTGTCTTTGACCCCGTCGTCTAGAACCACAAGAATCTATCCTAAAAGGGTTGTTACCCATTTCTTAGAAGGAGCCCAATGTCTGCTCAATCAGAATTGTCAAGAAAAAAAATTACTCAATTAGGGAATCGATTACTTACATCTCACTAGTGACGTGTGCATTACCGTAATACTGGGCGTTTCCTGCTTATAACATACATGCTCTTTTCCAACACTTTACGGAACATACTCTGACACTGCTAATTCAATTCTCCATATCATCAAGCCTATCACTTTCACTACCATTCATCAGAATGTCAAAGCTACCCGAAGGAAGTGGGTGTTACTGTTGGAGTGGCCTGCAGAACATGAATGACATGAAAAGCTGTACAGAAGCCACAGAACCAGTAGTTTCTCGGAAAAAATGCTGAACGCTGAGGTAGAGCACATTTAGGAGGACCTGAGCCCTAAGTAAATATACTGTATTCAAGTCAAAAACAGATCCTCAAACAAAGCCTTCAGAAAGAACAGGTGCGGCATTACTTCCCTCTACCCAACCACTTTTGGAATCCTTGTTAGTACGAGTAATATCTAACGGCAAATTTTATTGTTCCATTATAAATGTGAAGAATCTCGCCTACTTTAAAGTGGGAATCATGTCCTCAGGAAAACGAAAAAGGGAAAAAGTCAGGGCATGAGGCTCTGTCTGATGACCATTTAACCAGAGAAAACCGATCAGGGAGGACAGGGGTTCAATGATTTCGGTCAGCAGAAGTAAGCAGTCAATCAAATTCTGAAACTCTGTGGGAAGAGTATAGAGAAAGACCAGTAGAACTGTCAAGTTTTCACAACTCTCCCTTCAGGAACATGGTCGAAATGAGGGTGATAAGAAGAAGCTACCGAAAGCAGAACAGGAAAAGCGATTGGGCAGACTGGAAATTGTTCACATCCACATTTCTGGGTAAAACCCTCCAATACCTGCCCTCATACTCAACTCACAAGTTTCTTATGTTTCCACCCAGAAATGTGGTTTGCATTACTGGCAGACCCCTGATTCTGTCCCTCGGTGTGGTTTGCGCCTGAAATGACTCCAGGGAGCTTATTTCTATGAGAGTTCAAAGCGAAGTCCTATCCATACTGCAGAATAACAAAAACTAAATGGCAAAGAAGCAACAAAGATGAGTTTGATCCTCAAGAGACTGGTAGAGCCTGGAAAACGGTAATGAATCGTTTTGTAGCGTAATTATTGATAGCAATTTCCTAAAAAAGACCAGCCGGTCAAAGCTGGTGCTCGAGGTCGGCTTGACAGGCCGTCGCCCGGAGGTAGAAATATAATCTGATCCTGGGGCCCGACAAGCAGCGTTCTCAGTCACATTATCATAACGATATTCTCCCCGAACCCACCCTCTCCTGCCCCTCACACTTTCTGAAAATCCGATCTAGTCGTCGATTAAGCGGCTAGGCAACGCTTGCCGTTAGCAGCTCTCTATCGACTTCGGTAATCAAATCAGGCCAGTCCAATCAACTCGTCCGCCAATCGTCGTCGGGTGGGTGGAGCGACGAAGAGAGTGTGCATCATGGAGAGGCGGCAGCACGGTCAGCCGCCTCTACCGTAACCTGACATCTGGGCGCGGTTGCGCAGCAGCGCGCATTCTCAAGCCCTGCTAGCGCAATGAGCGACGGACTCAGCACAAGCTCTACAGCTCTATCACAGGTAAGTATTCAATTGGTAAGCCCTAACTGAACGAGAATATGGACCGATCGGTGGCTGGTGATAAGCCGACGCGACGTCGACGGCGTAGGCATGCTGAATGCGATTCGCCTACAGACTCCGTCGTCAGCGCCGAAATACGATTTGGCCCGCGTCTCTCCACTCCAATAATTAACTTTTCTCCAATATTTCTTCTCTCATAAACTCATTATGGAAATGTGATTGTGTGGGTTTTCCTCCAGGATGGCAAGGGAAAAGATCTGGGCGTCGCTCTACACGATTTCACGGCTTATTACGGATCACCATTGGACACCGTCTCGGCAAGCCTACGTCCACTCGGAGACAATACCAGTTCAGGTCGGTTACTAGTTCTAGCTTTTTTATTGCAATATTAGATGAAAGTAACTCCATTTCAACAAAAACCTCACGTTCCATGACAAGCCAGTCTGGTGAAGCCAGCTGTCTGAGGTCCTTTGTACTGTTTCTCTGACCCTTGTCTTTTGAGAACGTCGAGCATAAGCTACTCAAATTCCAGGACCTTTGATAAGGCCTGCAAAGATCAACCTAAGTGCCAGGCCTAAGTTGAATCTATTATGCAAAAGATCTTCTTACAATTAAATTCATTAGCAACAGCTAGTAATTGAATTCGAACAACGTTGTGAGCGTCCTAAAGACATTACGTCGCTGCAGTCGGCGTAGCCGATGATCGTATTTATTGGAGAATATTCGATAAATTATTCAAACGAGATTCACTACGAGCCAGACAACATTACCTTAGCCAGCCGAGTGCCGAGCCAATGGTGGCTGGTAGTCTCTGGCTTCCCTGCCTGAGCTAAGGGGCTATTCTCCCAAACTGCAGAGCTCTCCTGACATATCCGATAGAGACTAAAGTAAGCTCATTTCAAGTGAATCTCTAATGTCATTCGATTCTTTGAGAGCTAAATAATATTTGAAATCCAATTCCGACTTCTTCCGCTTATCTCCTGATTCTATACAGAAACAGCCTAACACAAGACTCTCCTGTCTCCCTCTATCGTGTCCCTAGTAAATTTAAGGTTCTCCCAGAAATGTCTCTGAGTATAAATCCATTCGCGGAACTTCAACTAAGCTAATGTGTAGGAGGGATTCTCATCCACTTACGATATTAAAGTTGTTTCCATTGGGTTCTCAGAAATTATTAGGCCATTGGGCTCTCTGGAATCATTAGGTAGGCAGAAAATCGAACCTTACGACTCACCAAAAATGTTTTCGCACCATGTTTTCTAAAAAGAGAGCTACCAAGTGCTGAATCCCATCGATGGCAATGGTGTTCACCAGATTCTGAGGAACGCAATCCATCTGATAGGTGTTTCTCTACACGTGCATCCTCTATTGGAGTTCTTTTTCTCAGATGGTATCTCAAACCTGTCCCCAAACTTTGTGTAACGTGAAGCATTCGATGCTCCCAACAACTCCCTCAGGTCTGTTCCAACAAGATTCTCAAGAATCATACGAGTGTTACCACAATCTTCTAGAAAAACCATCAGTGTTTGTAAATGATTTTCTGCGGTTCTTGATTCGATAGTTCATCTTACCGCGACCATCGTCTTCACACAATAAGCCCATGAAAGATGTTGCTACACAGAAGTGTCACCTTCTCCAAAAGGGTTTCTCTGTCAGGAACTCTAGACGCTACAGCTCTGATCAAGAGAAACTCAAAAGTTACCGGCAGTATTACGAAAGCTTCTTGAACGTAGGGAAGGTATAATACATCAGAATATCCATGCTGTTCTATTCTGACAGGATTCTCTTGAATGGGTGTGAGTAGTAGCCGTTAGCCACCTAAAACTACAATATTCATCAAATCTCACTGATGCATTGAAATGTGTTTCTTATGAACCATTTGTGATGTTGAGACTGTGAATTACCGTAACGCACTGCATGTACTTTGCACATTTTCGCCGATTCTTCGAAGCCAATAAGTTGAGGAACCCGCTAATAATTTTCCTAGACTTCTTGTGCTCAGCTGCTGTCTTAGGACTTTGCCACAACTCTTCTTGTTCAGTCTTCCTTTTTGGAACAACCCCCACTCCAACGTTCTCCTTCCAAAAGCGAAGAGTGCGCCTCTCATCAAAAGCTATTGAGGCGTTTTTGTGAGGTGTCCGAGGAGAACGGACGAAAACTACCGTAATCCTCTTGCCAAAGCAGTAAGACCGGAAAATAAGCAAGACTTTGGGTGAGTAAGACATTCGCCGACGGCGTCAGCACGGCAACGTCGCCGTCGCCGTCGTCATCGTCGTCAACGTATTAGAATTGCTTCACCTGGCATTGCGCATAATAACCGGATTACGGTAGTCGCCAAAGTGGTGGTGTGCTCACGTACGGAGAATGTGTCGTAAAAGTGCGACATGTGTACATATGTTAATCAAGTAGGGTGCGATACTGACTGTCTACGTGAAAAGTTCTCGACTTGATTTTCTTATTATGGACTATCTAGCTTACTAGCTTACTGTGAAACCGTCAGAGCGAAAAAACCCGTCTATGAAGGGCATATCCATGTTCTTCGAAAACCTCTCTATGTTGGTGCACTCAGCTCCTGGTTACTCATGACGACAGCATACCTGAAGGGAGCTATTCAGCCCCTATCCAAGCTTTAAGCGACCGCAATGGTAGCACAATAAGCCTTTAGGGAGCTTTCTCGAGAGCAGACCTGTAATTTCTGTTTAACCAGGGAATCCCATAGTAATAGCAGCTTTGACTGACAGGATCACCCTGCTTACCTAGAAAAAGGGTAGAGGAAAGGGGTAAAACTCGAATGCCAATAAGAGGCCCAAGAAACCATGTTCAACAGTTTCTTTCGTGCTACCAACTAGTTTTTTGGGAGGCTTTTTCTGCGGAAGCACATGTCCAGTGTATTCATCCCGCTATGCCACAACAGCATTAATTCCTACGATAAGGCGCTGGAGTGAGCCTTGCAGTGAACTCAAATCCATGATTATCCAAACTACTGTAGAATTGGAAGGATGAGTTTCAAAATAGAAGAAAGTAGGTCGAAGAACGTTGTGGATTGTTCAACAGCGAACAAACAAACTACGTCGATGAACATAATCCGCTGAACCATTTGGCAACCATCTGCCATACTGGTTTCCATTGGTTTCCATTTCTGAATGCTCAAACCCAATCCATTCAAACTTTGTTCTCGAGTAGACAAGGAGCTCGCAGAACGTCTGTGTGCTTTCCACAAGTTGAAAATCTAATCATTTCACCACAGATCTAACTTCTCGATACCGCTGTATGCATGGCACACCCATGAAGAAACTGCGTTCATTAAAAGGAGTTGAATGTCGAAATTTACACTAACCTTTCCAAAGATGGTAATGATGACCTTTCAGGGTCTGAACTGATCAGACCGTCTTGACAGCTTAGCTTGCCAGTCCGTCTGTCCTCATATTGAAGCTGTCCCCTCAAGGATCTGGCAGCAGATTTTCAAGGATCATCACGAAAGTCACATCATTGACTTGATGACCTCACTGTGATTTCTTCTCATTGCTTGTCCACTTACAGTAATCCAAAATGGCCATTAGGACAAGCTTTACGCGCCCTTTAATCCGCTGCTTATCCACTTGTCTTGGGTCCATCTGCGCGCACAATTGTTGCGCTGTTGCACGAGGTTGAGATTTCGATTTTTAATTCTTGAAAAGAGAATCAGACTAGGGGCTAAGCCAAAGTGTTTTCCTTGCATTGAAAATTACCATTTTCAGAAGGTGCTTTCAAAAAGATCAAAGCCGAAAGTGTAACGTCGAGCAGTGTGTTTTCATCGTCGTTGTCAGGGATTCCTTCGACACCAGCACGGTAAGGATTTGCTTTCTATACAAAAGAGGCATGTTCCTGCGACAAATTCTAGGGTACTTAGGGTATTTTTGACTTATTTTGCGAGAAAGGCCATATAGAGTCCCCAAACAAGAGGCATGGACAGCACAAGTTCTTCAGATGGCCGCTGAGATTCTGATTTCGTAGGTAAAAGCGCGTCCGACAACTAGGCACTGGGAGCTTTGCACCTTTTACGGATACTTATTTCAAAATCAAAAAGTATTGAACTTATTGGGTATCGATTTACCAAAATGGCCAAATAGACACCTTGATATGAATCGGCTGCAGGCGCCCGCAGTTGTGCCGTCGATAGCTCAGTTGGTAGAGCGGAGGACTGTAGAGTCGCAGCTATCCTTAGGTCGCTGGTTCGAATCCGGTCGCAGCTATCCTTAGGTCGCTGGTTCGAATCCGGCTCGACGGAATGTTTTTGCAAATTTATTGCAATTTGAGTTCAGCTGTGGGATAATTTACTGAACTACAATAAACTTGACTACAGACAGTGCAACCGCCTTCTAACCGCATGCATCGCTGACCTGCTGATTCTATAAAATCCCGTCCGAGAACTAATATGGGAGCAGTTATAGGGAGGCTTCCCTCCCGTTACGGATACTAATAACAAAAATAACGAGTTTTTCATCCAGTGGTGATCGACTCATACAAACAATCAATAGGTCAATCAGCGTTCGAATGTCGCCCTGATATGAATAGGCGGAGGACACTGGCAGGTGTGCCGTCG
>UZAF01019703.1:8431-22137 GCA_900617895.1 Haemonchus placei | reverse complement strand
TACAAGCTCTTTTCTTTTTGTCATGTCTAAAGTGTACGAGTGGTAATGCCGAACACAAAAGATGAGAAAAACGCACATAAGGTGCGAATAAGTGCAGACGTCAACAACTTTAGTTTTAGCAAAATCTGCTACCGCAACAAACACCTTGCTCTATCTGTGGATATTGCATCTTTGCAGTCAAGTAGTGTTGGGTAGGGTGAAATATGCTCTGGTTAAACATATCCAAATTTCGCGCGATTTCGTCTACTGACAAAAAAGTTATGAACGAAAAAGCGTCGAAGCATTTCACCGGAGACTTTTGAGCGCTTTTGTACGTCAGTCGAGCCGGTTTTGGACCTTATAACGCCCTGCCGAGGTCGCTTTTCAGCAAAGCAAGATCCCACGTGCTATCCTCGGGAGCGACAGGTTCATTCTAGAGGAAATTACAGATATCAAGTCAATCGTGAATTATGCGTTGAGGAGGAAAACGCTTCTAACAATCAATGCCACCATACCGCTATTTTATACTTTTAGGAACAGATTGTGGGAGTAAAGCACTACATAGAGGTTAAATCCCACAAATACCCTACTACCAGCTTATCCCCTCAAGAAGGGAGGTCTTTCAACATTTAGTAAATTTTCGTGGGTTAGTAGTTGTTTGCGTAATGAAGGAATGCATACAAAGGACTTGGAACCAGGCATTGTTTTTCCGGAGCGGTCTCAAGTATACCAAAAAGCAAAGTGTCCTCAGTAAATAGCCCTTTTCTGCTGCTTCAATACATCATCAAATTCTGGAGTGGTTCAGATAGAAAACCCTTAGTTTTCATAGGCCTCGCAAGACTGGGATTGAGCGCTCAGCGTTACTTTTGGCGATGCAACATTAAAACACAGTAAGTGGTTGAAAATAAAAAACCGGAACGCCACGTTATTGAAAACCCGCTGCATAACATACTGCGTCATTCAGAACTTAGGGAAAACGCAGTCTTTTCCCGCGAACACCTCTTCAGCACAAGCTTCTACATTTCAGAGTACGCTCCCGATTGGACTAACCCATTAGGGAAGCAACGACATCGTCAGGTCCCCACAAAATCAAACTTCCACTTAGTTGATAGTCCTTTTAATTCAGTCCCGGAAATCAAGTATGTGACTGAGCTGAACGCGGGGTTCGTTCATTTGACGAGGACGTTCAAAACCAATTCGCATCAAGCATGGCCTTTCAGATAACTAAAACATAGGATTCATTCAAGTTTGTAAAGCTGAAACGAGAGCGAAGATATTGTGCTACAAAACTGAACGGATAGAATGAGGTAAGAAACTTTTCGAAGGATGAATTGGACTAGAAGGTGAGTTACGAAATGAGACAGAAAACGAGGTTGGTAGCAGTATGATGCTACCAACTGGTTCTGCGAGATGACACAGCGCCACTCGAAACTTGGTTTTATAGCAGCGAGCTAGTTCGTTTCTCAACAGTGTGTCGTTTCTGATACAAGGTCAATGTCGAACGAATTCCAGACTGTTCAAGTGGGATAGGTGGACTTCGGACTTTGGTAGGTGCGGGGTAAATTGGCCATCTGACCTTTTTTAGCGTGAAATTCGCTCACCAGAGTCGCTTGTCTGGTTTGACGGGAGTAAAGTATGCATCTGCATCACCATCAGATCCAGTACAGAGAATAGTAGCCATCTGATCAGGAGGGTAAACGATGGACTCATTAGATGCAAGTTTCAGCAATTCGTAGCCATATCATTCTGTGAGGGCGGTGCTACATGGATTGCGGGGTGCTCAGGACTACCACACTCGCCCTCATCCTCACATAGGAATGGTACTAAATTGGATTTGAACACAGAACATTATGATGTTTTGGTAATTTTTAGAGCAGAATAAGCAAAATGAGCCCTCAATCACGACGAAGGAGTTTCCAACGTTTTAATAGAGTGATGGTCAATAGGCACCATCGCGTGGACAGGGCAAAAATGAGGACGCCGCGAGTGTGGCGACCCTGTTTGGCCCTGTTCTGATTTCCTTTATAAACGTACAAACTACAGGCTCTATTCAACAATCGAACACGAAGCACTATGGCGATATATTTCGACCGCAATGACGCCTCCTGACACATACCTCAGTGTAGACTGGGGTAAATCTCGCACGGATCGCTGAGTCCGAGAGAGGATGCGGGCGAGAACAAATATCCTGGCCGAGGTCTTTCCCCATACTGTGAGTTTATTAGAACAGCTACTCACATCATCTACAACAACGTTTGGAAGAGGTGAAATAGAGCGAGTCAAGCGGTCACGGGAGATATAGTATTACGATTCTTCCGACTCAAAATACGAATTTCCACTTCGAACTTTCCCTCCCACCACGATTTCGCAAGAGATTATAAACCAACATCTCTATTGAACAGAGTATCACTCTAGGGGTGAATATATTCGACAGCATTTCGAACATCCCGGTTTAAATGCTAAGAGCTCATGGTCTATGGCTAAGGTGATTCTGTAGAACATATGCCTCGAACAAACCCAACAAATAGAAGAAGAGAAACTGTCACCTAAGAAGCACCAACTGGAACAACGTCAGGGTAATAATCCGAAGTATCAAAGAAATCCTAAGCTACGACATGACATCGGTACTAGAGGTCTCTGCAGGTGTGCTGCAGCCGCATGTGAAATCAAAGCCGAAAGACTGAAGTTGAGCTGCAGAGCCCTGGGACCTAAACTTCTATATTACACTTACTTTAAATGGACTGTGAAATCACGAGGGTGACTGACTTCGCTTGCCTGTGGTCACGTCAAGTAGCACAACAGCACATGACGGTCTATATTTCACCCAAAGTCCGTTCACCACAACGCTGCACTGATTGACCTAACAACAGTCCAAAAGTAGTTGTACCTGGCTGTGATTGAGTGTCGATTAGCACGACAGCTGCTGACGACGTGAATCCGGCGAGCCAAATAACTTCGTAATGGCATGACGTTTTCGTAAACGACGCGAATGTCGCCAGATGGTCGGGCGCCGTACCATGGACCGGAAGGACTTTCCGCAACGTCAAAACGGAGAAATTCTGGCCCCAAGAACTTATCGATGGTTACGGTTCGGAGGTGTTTCGTGACAAGATCAATCAGATAAGGAATGACATGATTCTATCCTGAAAACCAAAACCAAAACGGTGTACCTATGCAGAACAAACAGTTACTCTGCATTGGGTGTTTCATTTGACATAAAAGGGAGTAATACTTTACCCTCGACCCGTCCCTCTCATGGTCAGTTCGCAATGATTCCTGATCAGTTGCTTTTTCCACTATGAATCAGTGGTTGAGCCAGTTGGGAGACGGGTGTTAGGAACGATTTTGGGTAATCGATTCGCCGCACGCGGCTGTCGCGGACCACTCATTCGCCGTTATTACAGCTCTAGCGTTCTTCATACAGCTCAATCGATATGCGATCATTACTTTATGCATAATTCTACTATTAGTACTTTTGTTCTTGTATTTTTTACCTACTGCTGCATCCTGCTACATTCCTTCGCGCGCGACGCCCCTCTCACCGCGACGCGACCATTTCGTTCCTAACGCACCACACCCGAGCTAGTTAGTTGTCCCAGCGAGCGCCACTTGAAAGGGATGCTTGGTATTACTGTGTAAGTACAAGAGGAACTTCTCAAAAAAGCTTGGGTTAACAGAAATCTCTAGGCCTATCCCATTATTGGGTAACAAGACATTCCTCTTCAGAGACAAGAACAAGATCAGAAAAGAGACAGGGCGTGCCTAATGTGATTCCATGTTCAGAAAGTTTAAGTGTCAAGGCTAAACATGAACATCGAGTTGATTGGAGTATATCATTACCCACTTGGTCGACATAGCCGGGAATGACCATCATCAGTAGAGGAGGAAAAGAGATGAAGAAGAAAAGAACGTGTATAGAGAGCAGCAACAGGGGAGAAATGTATTTGAAGCTGATCAGACCTTTGCAGTATGCCATGTTTATACCAACGGATCAGAACATAGAACTGATAGAAGCATTCGTATCCATAGTGTTCCCGTTCACAATTGACGTATGACTAATTCTGCGCGATTGAAAGCAACAATCATTGGTCTGAAGGCTGCTATCGACAAGCAACATTGTATTTTTGTGTGGTATCGAAAGAAAACGAAGAGTGTCAGGAATGAAAGACACCACACACTCAGTCACGAAACTTGCCACCCAGAACAGCAACCTTTGCAATACGCCCTGTTTATTCCATCAGTGGTTGTGATAGCGAATGTCAAAGAACACACTGATTTGTAAAGCGACTGTAGACAACTAAGAACAACATCAGCCCAAAAGTGCAGCGAAGTGAAACAACTTGCGACAGTGGGTGGTTGCTTTGAGGGGACGCAAACCACACAAAAAAGGGCAGTGTAAGTATGTACACTGAAGAGTGCTGATAAGCAGTGAGACACGGAATCTCCCAGTTTGACATCACTAATCCCTTCGAAGCGCGTACAAGAGTCCTTGACAACATTTCCCATGACATCGAACGAGCCTGCCACGATGGCCACAGAATGGAGGGAGCATTTCTGACGAACAAGCCGTGTTGCTCATCAAGACAAAAATTCGATCGGACTTTTTGAAGAGAGGGATACAAAAGATTGCTCTTACGCCAGAGGGAGGGAGGGGGGGGGGGGGTAATTTTTGTTTTCTTTTCGTGAGTTTAGAATTGTCTCGAGAAAGAACAATAAGGTTAAACAATAAGGTCAAGCAAGTAGGGCTTAAAAACTCAGGTTGAAACGAACGGCAAGGACAAAACGAGTTTAAGAAAGACTTCCTTGGTTGTGAATGAATATTGAGGTCATAAAACAAAATTAAATGGCCGAAAGGGCCAAAATGAAATTGATCCCAACTTCAAGTCATAACATCCTATTCCTTGCTCACTGGCCAAAGCTTTGGCATAGTCGAGTGCTTGCTGCTTGGGACGGTGAAATTTCTGGGACAAACGAAATTAACATTTTCTTATCACCATTAACCAACGTGCCTCGAAACCATCGCGAAGTCGATTGACAGTATTCTTCCTAATGCTAATACCGCCCCGTATAGAGTCATTGCCACTTCCTGTGACATCTTCTGCTGCCACTTTGAATTCACTGATTGTGAGTCCATTTCGACTTCGTTCCCCGACTCATTTTCGAGGATACTCGGGCCCCGCCCGCCTCTAATTAGAAATCTGATGCAGTCCTAATATCGTTCCTGTCTCTATCACTGTATATCCCTTTTCGTGCTTTAAGATTTTAGATGTTATGTAGGGGTCTCGTGCGTGGCCGTAATGTCCTCAACCTGTCCAGTCGCATCCAGCGTCTAGCTACACGCTAATCTTGGCATCCTCAATTTGGTCATACTAAACTGCCTTTTAGGACTCTTGCTTACCAATCACTGTCTACTGTCTGGGGGTCATTTTGGTCCTGACACTGTCTTGTAAAATCTGCTCATTACGTCGATCGTAAAGTATACCAGAGGTGTGATCTCAATACCATTAGACTGACTCCTGAAGGCGCACCGAAGAATCTGGCAAACAAGCATTCAAGATTCTTTTCTTTGAGATTATATTCANACAGGGTACTGTGTGTATTCACTTCAGTGCACAGAGAGATTGGGCTGATTTCGAGTTTCAAAGGCAACTTGAAAATGGAAGACTGTTCGGAGCAACTTCTTCGAATTTCACGCCATGCCATAATGAGTACAAAAATGTAAGTCTAGCTCTTGATGTACATATTTAGGAGACAAGACTTCAAAGGAATGTCTGGACCGAAGGTGATGGGTGGATCTTCGTAGAGATGATAAGGTTTCAATGAAGCCTCTCTATCAAATGGCCAGCTGATGTTTTTAATGCCAGAGAAACACTTATCTTAGCGGAGATTCTAGAATTATCGAACATCGATCATTCCACTGCTTAGATTTATCTGAAGAAGTCGGCATAAGAAATCTTGACGGCCGAAAGCCTCGTGATTTCCGAGGACTTTCCTTGACAGAAAGTGTAAGCAGTTACAACACGCCTGGAAGAAAGGAGAATTAGGCTCTAATTAGAACAGAAAATAGGAGTGGATTGTCTACAGCAAACTGATGTGTGACCAGTCCGATGGCGACGTGACAATTCTTTTCAAACGACATCGGAGGGACGCAGGTTTCCCCGCATGGCATACCGTCCGATTCATATCAGGCCATGAATCAGCCCGTTTCTCAGATTCGCGGGACTTGGGCACACCTTTCCCGAGCATAGAATTATGGAGTTCATTGAATATGGGGGATGGTATCGAACGAAACGAGCAATGCATGGGCAACATTCATTAGTCTGTTGTTGTTTAAGTTAGTAAATAAAACACTTTGGTAAACATACAAGACGTCATGAGATTGTGGGCAATCAAGCAATTGCGGAGAACAATTCTTGAAAAAAACTTTTCGAAACTACGACTTGCTCTGGAAACCTTTCGAGACAATACATCTCTCGCGTGCCCTCCAACCTTTCCACCATTCTCTACGGAACAAGTACTGTCACAATATACTCACTAAAACTCAACCAGCTACTAATTTCTGAAGAGAATTTGTCTAAAGAATGCTGGAAAACTATAGACTTAATAACTGGTGTACGTGGAAGAAACCGTGGTCGTTCAACCAGAGCCAGATGGAAAGAACTACAATGGTAGGGAATGAGAAGAACAAAAAGCAGGGAAACGACAGCTGGAACGGAACGGAAAATCTATGAAAAAATCCTTTCAGATTCTTCCCGAGCTGTCCAATAGGCTATATGGAATTGGAAAAAAAACGAGCAGCTATTGGAAAGCCAGTTCTGCGAGAACAACGAAAAAATGTAGATGCGACCAGTTCTGCACGTCGTTTTGTGTAATTATTCAAAGTATTCGTTTGCGGAATAAATAGGGGCTGTTCAAATCTGGAAAATGATTCTCTCTCGTTCAGTTTCGACTACAAAAGATCCCGTGCCAGAGAAACGCGGCCGACCTTTATCACAGACTGGATCAAAGTCGGATTCGGGACCGATCGCCTTTAGATAGCCGAAAGAGTCGGTCAATTCTCTCATTGTGTAACTTATTCAAGATCACTTCACTCTCTGCTCTGCCATGCGCCCTTCTGAAAGTTTTCGGAGGGTTTTCTCAAAAATGGCGTTGTTTACAGATCCATATGTAGAAAATATGAAACTGCGAGCCAGTAATTTGCAGTGGTCTAACGAAAAACCTACTCAAACTTTCAAACGATAAAGAAAAACATTATGATGGGAGCAGCAAATATGTGGTAGCTGTAAAGGGTCTACCGGCCGTATCCACAGGCCGACCATGATCACGCCTTATACTGACCTTCAGCTCCCCGCCACCCATATTTTGTCCCCTGACAGCTGCCCTCATCGCCGTAATTTCCNTCTCATCGCCAAAAACCGACAGTAAATCCTGGTGATGATGTATTACTAAGGTCAATATCCATGACAAGTAAAAATAGGTCTGCATGGTACGATTGACCGAGACAGAGGAGATGGCTAAGTACATACAGTTGATGGACAGTGTTTGAACTGAAACAGGATGCTGGCAACCAAGATCTGCGCGGACTTAGATCGGATTTCCTGATTGAATCGAACAGAACCGATCTGTTACTGAGCTTTTAATTCACCATAAAGCATTCATGGAGAATAAACAACTGGAAAAGCTTCAGCGGCCGATCAAGTTCATAAAAAATCAAAAAGAAATAAGGAAGGAGGCGGTCCTATTCGTGCAAATTCCAAAGCAGCAATAAGCCTTTGAGCAAATAAAAAATTCAGGAAGTAATGCTGATGGCTCCGCTCACTCCTACGCTATGCCTGATCCTGCTCAGAATGTCAACAATACAATTAACAAACTTGAGTTAATTTTGAAATTCCTATTACGAAGATTCGACAACAATCCCGGCTCGATATCCACCCAGACCAACCGGGCCTTCCATTCCACTGGGNTGCTCAGAATGTCAACAATACAATTAACAAACTTGAGCTAATTTTGAATTCCTATTACGAAGATTCGACAACAATCCCGGCTCGATATCCACCCAGACCAACCGGGCCTTCCATTCCACTGGGGCTGACTAGTTGGTACCAGGATTGTCTGGTATAAAGGCATTGATTGTACACGGTCTGGCCACCGCGGAGTCATGTTATATTGTATTACTATGTATTACATTGTATTGTATTCCATTGGATTGCATTTTACTATAAATTACTGTATCGTATTGTATTTTATTGTATTGTATTGTATCGTACTGTATTGCGTTGTATTGTATTGTAGTTGTTTTATGTTGTGTAAGTATTGTATTAGTCCTAACATCGAATCTACAACAATCTTCCACTCCATTCCTCCTCCTCCACCTCTCCCATCCCCTACCCACGACGTCGACTACATGATGTACCAGGGCTATGTGAAAAAATAAAATTAACCAGGTTCCCTGGACCACATATTCGAATTTCTTTTCCTGGATCCTGGTTTATCTTTACAGGAGAAATCTGGTAGTGTTAAGTCATTCAAAAAACTTCTCAAAGCCTCACATATATTCTTCACCCAATTCTATGTGAACGACGTGCCCCCTAAATCATCTGCGTTGATCCATGAAATGATTTTGCAGACTGTTTACATATATCGCCAGCTGTTCAACGAGCAAATATTGTGAAATCAAAAAATACCAATGATCAGCAATAATTCAATTGATATAAAAAAGAGCCATTGGCAACCCAATTATTGGAATTTTTTGGACCACGAGAAATTCTGCAACGCTAGTACACCATCTGCACCTCTAACAAATATCTTTGGGCAGAGGTGGTGTAGTGGCAAGTGGCTCACTATCTCACACGCATGGCCAGGAGTTCGAATCCCGGATCGATATCCGCCTAGACTAACCAATCCTTCCATCCCTCCTAGGTCGGCGAATTGGCACCAGACTTGTCTGAGAGGATAAAACCACTGACTTGTACATCGGCTGGCCACCACAAGTCATTGTATAGGCCACATACGCACCTATTACGCCACTAGGATTCTGAATGGAAGTCGAGTGCGGGGCGTGCCCTTCAGACAGAATTGATTAACCCAAAAACTTTATCCTTTTTACAAATATCTTTGAACGATGTTTTCTAAGTAAAAGTTTTCCCAAAGTTGGACTGGAATCGGCACGGGCCATACACAGGCTGTTTCCAAAGAAAATTAATCAAGCAAGGAATTAAACATGCAGGAAACCCGCTAATTCATTTTACTGAAAAAAAATTTTCCCCAATACTTATTAGTGAAATTCGGAAGAAAAAAGGATAGAAGGAGTTCAGGGATTCGAGAGACCTTCTTCTTTGAAGGGATCGCTTTAGAAAAACGAAAATGTATGCATTTTTTCGAGAAAAACCCAGTGGGAAGCTATGGCTTGAAAATTGCTTCTAAATAAAGACCCTTCTGCCAAAGGGTCACCTCTTGTGGACGGAGGGAGAGCTCATGTAGGTTTTTCCATATCCTAAACCTTCAGATCCGTCCATAATCCAACAATGAAACCCACTTTGCTGCTTCCACAGGTTTTGTTGGATGTGAAACATTGGAGCAGCCAAGAAAAATGCCTACTAATTCTAGAAAATGACCTTTAAGCACTGACTCTGTAATTTCGTGTATTCGTCAATCAGCCAGTACCCTCCAAGCTAGGCATATCTCTTCAGAGTTCGAAGCTATTTGGTCAGCCTTTATGAGCACTCGGGGATTGGTCAAAGCACTTAATTGTCATGCATCCGTTGGCCCTTTGTTGTCAACAAAACCATGAAAACAAACACTCAGCGCTGACCAGCACCCTGTTCATGGCCTGAATTGTTAAAAATTACAGCCGTTGTTAATTACCAGGGTCCGAGGATCATGATAACGGTGGAGTGGATTAAACTGTTGAATGAAAGTACAGATTTGGAAGTCCCTAAGATTTCAAGATCTCAAGCTGGGGTTAATCACTCCAGTCTGGGAAATACGCCCCGCAACGACCAGATGGAGTGGTAAAACTCGAATACAACGAAGACAATTTAACTAAGCATCGGAGCGAATAGAATACATCTACAGAAAGTCTCTTCACTTCAGCTTGTTACTACAGGAATACGAGACGGTTTATTTATTTCTTTAAAGGTTTTTAGACATTGACGAGATGCCCTTGGAGCTCGCGCGTAAAATCGATACGAGCTCTTTGAGGAGACTTCCAACCGTGGAAAGACAATGAGCTTTGAAGGAAACTGGCCAGAAGGGAAGCTATGAAGTGTGCTCATATGTAGATAAAACTAAATGGTGAAAAAAATAAACAGCAGCCCGATCACAAAGAATCACTTCTCAAGAACTTGGGGAGCCTCGGGCTTCACATTTTAACTTTTTCGTTGGAACCACCATCTCAAATCGCTATCGAAAGATACGAATTCGGAGATGACAAGGGTTTTGCAGCGCGTCAAGCACTTGACTCCCACTCCGAATCACGTATGTGATTGACACACGAAGTCCGCGAACCGTCAGTGAAATCGTGGCAACATTCAATCGTATTACTTCATTATACTCGAGTAGAAAAGAGTAGCCAAGCATTGAATAGCCATACCGACATAGACTGAGACAAAGGTATTCGCCAGGCAATGTTATGGATGCTCCAGCTATTGAAAGCTAAGAAGAACGAGTTTTTGGCCGGTTGCTAGCAGAGTCGTATAGTGCGTTGTGTGCCGACAAGGACATCGACAAGTGCCATACGAAAAGAAAATGAGACACTGCCTTGGACTGATTCTCTATGAACCGGACTCTCATTAGCGGTGTGTAAATAGAGTGTGTGAACGGTGTTCCAGTGCATATATTAGTGCAAGGATGCGCGATATTCGATTAGACCGACTCGGATGCCATTTTCGGATCTTTCCATTCATCACAAGGCTTATCGGGAAAACCTGTTCCCGAAATGTCTTGTGATAAATGGATCAATGTAAAAACGAGAAGCCTGAACGTTGGATCACCCAAAGGATCGGCAGGAATCTTCCCAAATCCAAAGCTCGAAGTTTTGCTCGAAGGTCCAACAACCCTCATACAAAGAATGAACTCGAAAGCACAACGGTCGATGAGAAAAACGAGTGGGTAGGAGTCTAAAGAGCAACCAGAGAAGGCGAAAATGCTAACGTTCGGGTAGTACCGGAGTATCCAATAAAGGAAACTAAGGACTCGAAAAATCGAACTGAGAACACACTCAAGGAATGTATTTTGTGATTATTACACAGAAAATATGGATGAAGAGAGCTTTGGAATTCAACAAGACGAAGAAGTACATATCACACTTCTAATACTTGGGCTATACATACATTCGATGAAATGGGAAAATGAAATGCAGGTTGAAGGTCTTCCCGCTAGTTATCTGACAGAAAGAAAAGGACTTCATTCTGGAACGAAAGACGGAATCGACTGCTGCATGCTAGCGCCGACATGTCATCGTCACGGGGAGAACACGACCTGTTCAATATGGGGTGATCGATCCAGGGAATCGCTTGCTAAAAGGCAAGGTCAACAGGCTGATCCGGACACTTGCTATTTCCGGGTAAACCCCGCCCGAGCTCGAATTTGTCTGTGCATTCAATCAGTTCTGAGAAAATATTGACGTGAACTTTTCAGATCTTGTGTCTGTGTCTTTCAGATTTCAGACCTTCTTGAGTTCTTTTCCGTTTTTTAAAACTGAATTCGAAATGGTGAATGACCTAGGCGGCAGTCGGTCGGTGAAATTAGTGAGCTGAGGTATGGAGCTGATAGTTTGACTCCTCGATGAGGACTCTCCTTTTTTCTTCTCTCCAGGACTGCTTAGAAGAGTTCTGAGGGCATTTCTATTTACATTGCCGTTTTATACTTACCTTTTCTTCTTTCTGCTTGATCCTGGGATAGATGAAACCCAAATCCTCTTCATCCATGTCTCTTCAAACTTTCAATAAACTAATCATTGCCTACATAAATGGTCTCCAAGTAGATGCTTACCTTTAGACCATTCATGATGCAATAATTCAATGGAAAAGACTGATCGAGCTGGAGAGCAAGAAGTAATGCGCAACCAGTTGCGCCACTGTGTACACTGTGAGAACTGGTAAATTTGGTATCTATCGAATAATGCGACTTAAGCATTACAGCGATCTAATTTGTTTTCGCAATCGAATAAAATAAAGTCTATCGTAATAGACTACCTCCAAAGAATTACTGTAGGGATGGGTACAAGCCGGATCTAAGTATATTTTGCGGTTCTGCCTCGCTGCATGATTAAATAAGGATGTTAAACGAAAAGAGACTGAATGGAAATTTTCTCGAAATTCATTGAAGATACAGTATGATTTCTGGTATGCCTATTAAGTACTCAAGCTCTTGACTTTCTTCTGTTAAGTAGCGTAACGACCCACTAGATGCTCCTGTGAAAGCAAGAGAGAAACGTTGGGGAAGGTTGTCGAAATTCTTCCAAAGATTCGTTTCGCAGTTCTTCGAAGCCGCTATGAACTTGGTGTGTCAGGACGATGGAGCGATACGGCAATTCATAGCAAATAATGGGCCTGACCTATTGACCTTCCTCTAAGGTACGACCGGAGACTACAGTACCACTCCTACTATATATATCCTCCCCATATGTTAGGTGGCGCTTATGTTGGAGCGATGGAGAGTAAAGAAGCGAAATTAAAAAGGATTCTCGCGTATAAAAAACTCACGGGATATGCTATCTAATTCATATCATAGAGTAATTGGCTGGCTGGCTACATGGGATCAAGCTCATCGACTACCAAATTACGCATAATCAGCTGTTATGTGAGAAAGGGATCAAGACACAATTAGCATTTGTACGACAGAACAACCTGTCAAACACCTGATCACATCGATCTATTCCCATACGGGAAAAAATTAGCTAGTTCCGTGACTATCAGGCACGACACCATACATGACACAAATGTGACTACGGTAATTTGGCCACCCTCTCTCATCTACCATTTATAATTTATAAAATGTAATTTATAAAATGGATATGATAGAAATGCCGGAACAACGAATTCAACAACTCAAAGTAAAGGGCTAAATACAGAGGATATCGAGCGATTCGGCGTGGTCGTAGACGCAGCATACGTAGCGCGAGGGCACATGCGAGCGATGCGCTGTATGCGGTCGGTCACCACCAACGCCACCACCTGCGCGGCTACCTCAATTACTCCTATTCAGCCGATTGGTACAGGTAGTGTCCCACTTTACTCCCGTCGCAGCACTCCAACTCACGACTCACATGCAACCGTTTCGCCGTGATTTGGTTCCATTTTGTAGGAGCTGATCCCTCGCTTCCCAAAAAGGATTTAGGCCTGTTGAATTCCGTTAAGGAGAGAGCTCATTTTGCCCATGTCGGATCCGAATCGTATCTTCACGAAAGCACTATGTGAACGTAATTTTCCAAATCGTATTTTTTGTTTACATTAAGACCCCGATCTCTTTGAAATAAGGTCAACAGTGTCATCGTGAGAGTACGTTGTTCATCATGCGTGGAGGAATAGTGCAAACCTAAATCGTGGTGACCTCTTAGCTTCACGAATATCCTGACGAAAAATGAAAACGGAATTCTCTTGACCGGAAGTGAACTTACTAGGCTCTGCCCTCATCACCAGCGCACTTTTCTTTTCGATTCTGTTCAGAATTATGATAACCTCCGACTCTTTGTTGATAATGGATTTCATAAAGCTTTTTTTCAAAGA
>UZAF01019702.1:9661-22138 GCA_900617895.1 Haemonchus placei | reverse complement strand
ACTACTGTTCGTTTAGTGCCCAATTTGTGGGCAGCCAAATTCAAATCCCACGTAGTCAAACCTTACGAAACCAGCACAGCCGGATACACACATACATATGTGCATTTAATGTATTTCGCCAGTTGTGGACTTCTACAGGTTTCTGCCTGCCCAACCACTATTCGTGGAGATGGAGGGAAGAGGCGAAGACAAATGCGTGGGCGTTTTTCAAATAAGGATAAGTTTCTGTCAGAAACGTTATATGTACTTCCCTCTCTGATTGGAAATGTTACAATGCACATGTAAGAGGGAACACTGATTGTAAGTAGGAAAATTCGCAGCAAAGATGCGCTACTATTACCTCATCTTCCAAGTTATTGAGAGGAATCCATTGGTAGTCTAATTGAGCAGCAACGAAGTGTGAGCGTTCGGCCTTGTTAAGTACTGGTAGAGTGCTAGTGAAGGAATACTGGTCAGTTGATCCTATCACTAGTAAGTAGCGTCCGTCAAAGGCCACTTGAGGTTTTTCTCGATATGTCCCTGTCTTTTTCCACAGACCCTGAAATTCAATGCCTATATCAGAATGAGCTACCCATTTCTAACACCACAATCCATACTTTGGTAAATGCTAGTTCTGAACTTCACTGTTCACAATTAGGCTCACACCAACTAGTCTAAAAAATTTATCGTAATTTGGAAGTTTCGGCGCCAAACAGTCTTCAAAGCAAACTCTTTTGAAGAGAAAACAGGGATCATTTGACAACATTTCGAAATGATGGATTGGTCGTCCCTTTTTAGAATGCACTAATTCGAATTAATTAATTGGATAGCTAATCAGACGTAACTAATTATTTACTGCGTTGTAATCTTGGAAGGTCTACTTAATCAATACTATAAAATGTGGAAGCCGACTCCCATTTGATTTGGTGCTTTTATCCTTCCGATCAAGACAAATCTGAGGATACAGAAAATCGACTACAGCTGCGAGTTTGATCCTGATAAAGGCGCGAAGGCTTCCTACAGCTTCACCTGAAGGGATGAAGAAACCACGGGCTTCGAAAATCGAACCTTCTTTTATGAAAAGTCTCACAAAGCAATTCTTCAAAAATTCAAATAGTGTGAAGTTGAACGACTAAGGCACGACAGGCCCAAGAGGAACAATTCCTTGCCAGCTCTTCAGGTCCAACAACAACCGAATCCCGTGGTAAAACACGATTTTCAAGGTGAAAATTAGGAAATTGGGAAGGTTTCATGGTACTGTCTGTCGGAGTTCTAGTGGCTGAGGCACATCACTTAAGCATGGGGGGAGGGGGAGCATCTCGGAAACGTTACTGATTAACGCCAAGAAACTATATCCTTCATCCTACCAAATTCATCCCAAATGGAAGTTCCCAAAGCCATGCAGATATTTTTGCTGAATCAACATTTTCAACACTGCAGGTAAGAATGGAAGGCGAGTTCACTCAACAATTTCAATTTCCACGTGGTGAATAAACAAAATTCTTTTTTTCGAAATTGTATAAAACTTACATGGGTTGCAAAAATAATTGTCAGAGGAAGAAGTATGCGAATGAAGTCGAACAAGAGTTTCGTGGCATACGCAAAACTTGCAGTGGAGGCAGTGTAAGTTCGATACAGAGGCTGTAAGCATGAAGGTGAAAATAAATAAAAACAAAAATAAACAAATTGAGTTCCAAGCTCGAGTTGCTCACTTCTTTATGAACGACCTCATGGACCATATTCAAGCAGGTTGATAATGTGTTTGAAGATACAGTCGAGAAAGGTGAAGAGCTCCTGCCAAGGAACAAATCCAGCAGATGACGGCTAAAATGCCGCTCAACCAGTGGACAACCACGTTGGACCTTTGCTTCATCACTGGACCAAGCCTCGGCTCACAACCAGACGCCCGTTGCTATGGCTGCATGACCATGTCAACGGCAGTTTGCCCCGCCTTCAGACAGGCATGCCTGTGAAAATCACAGCTGAAGAATGGGTCGGTGACTGGTCGGTCGGCTGCGGATTCGCAGATTCGAAGAGAAAATGACAAAATTGAGGTCATGAGCAGATGTGACTCTTCAGAAGAAATCTGAATTTGGCTCAATCAAGCGATTTCGCTGTAATGGCGAAATGTGAACAAGCAGAGCTAATAATTTTCTGTTAAACTCTGATAAGATCAGCATTACTTTTTTGTAACTACTTTCTTTTCATTTTGATTACTACCTCCCTAACGAGAACAACGCAACGACTGATGGAAAATCCTTCAGTCTCAATGGTTTCCATTTTTGCGGAAACATGACATTCATACTTTCCCTGAGAGATGGCTTTATAGTACGAAGTCAACACCAGAAAAGAAAATTTTCTGAGTGTTACGCTAACAAGGCGGAGGTGGTTAAAGCACTGACTTGAACATAATATGTACATATAAGGCAGCACATACGGATTAGATATGTCACTACGATTCTGAATGGAAGTCGAATGCCTGAACATATCCCCAGACGGGATTGATTGACTGCCCAAGACTTTATCCTTCATCCTTTCACTCCCATATCCCTCTGGTTCTGATAATTCGTCTGTTCGACAGCTAAACTCAAATTCAAGGACTGAGAATGCTGTTTGAAGCACAACAAGGGTTTTTGAGTTGAAAAACCTGCCCGTATTAGCGTTATTTTTGTTGTTTTTGTTATTGCTTGTTCAAGGCGAGAGAAGGACCGAGATGTATTGAAAGCACATGAAATAGTTGGGGTCGCTCCCTCGTTCGCAGTTCGAAAAAATCTGAAGTTTGAGAACTTATTGCAACCGCCGAGAAATCTAGAAAAGTGTGATAATGGTTCTGGTGCTATGTGGGTGAGGTGCACACAGTGAGCGGTTAGCCTTTCAATGGTTTGTCTCTCTGCGGACGAGAATAAATTACCTAAGCTAGGCATAACTGATATTTAAGGAAACATCCCCTCTTCCCGCTAGATAGTGCATGGCTAGAAATTTCACAATTCACGGTATTAAATCTCAAAATTTGTAGTTTGACTTCTAAGTAGCTTTGTACAAATAATGTTAAAATGTAGGCAGTAGAGTTTGGGAATGAATATGGGAACTGGGAGCAGGTGAATAAACCACAAGAACAGTTGAAACACGGGTTGGCCTATACGAATCGAAGTGGAACGGGTGGGGGAAAGCAGCGGGATCGAAGGAATCACAGAGGCAATTTTCCCAGAAGAATCCCTCCAGCATGTGAGAGTAATCCGACCTAGACCGACATGTTTCCAATCTTTTGTGTCTCTTCATGTTTGTTAATAGGAGACTTCCTCTCCAGAAGGCAGACAACAAGTATTATCTCAAAATCGCGAAATGGAATGTACATATGGGTGTACGAGGTGATAGTGATAACAACTTACATGGTCTGATTGCAGCCACAAAAAAGGGCAAGTAGAATCTCTGCGCTTCCTCAGATCACGCTGGATCAAACAGGGTCATGACTGGTAAATGATTGAAAGATTGGTAGCTGGTAATGGCTGATAAGGAGCGGAAACGTGGATTACGCCTTTCGCATTACTTGAGCCGCCACGTGTAAGGTGTCACAAATTGATAAGGACTGATAAGAGGCCTCCTAAAAAGGAATCCTCACTAGATTTGCTGCATTCTTCATTATCTCAAGGGAGAGCTCGTTTTTGAAAATGAACAGATAGGGACTGATAGAGGCTCATGGAATGATTGTGAAAGAAAACGCCAAATGCTCCCTCTTGAAAAATGGAACGTTTGGACGGTGTGTTACACGGGATTTGCTTCGGAGATACGAGAGGCAACTGATGGAAGCAGATGAGGGATGCTAAAAAGGGAGGTTAGAAAGGACATGTAGCTATATCCGGTGCATCCATAGACCAAACTGCTCTGAAAAGACTCTGTTGCTTAGTTGCAATGGAATTTGTAAAGTTTCCAGTATCAATATCAAAGGGGAGATTACTTGACTGACTGATGACGCAACCTTGGTATATAAATATGATGGATTTCGAATTGCATGCACATAAGCAGACTTTACAAATTCTTCTGATTCTTGGATATGTTATTTTCGCTGCATAGGATTCAAAAGAGACCATGAAGGGGAAGAGGGCACTGCGTAATCCTTCTCAAAAGCCAACTTTCTCTGGCTCCACGGTAGCAAGCAGTGTACACCTTAGAAATTGTGTCTTGACTTTTTGTTGAACCACTTATCTTCTCAGGATATGGGNTTGACCATAATATTCGTTTAACAATGTGAAGTGATACGCAGAGCAGGCATGGTAGAGCTCTCAGTCAGCTTCACCCACTAACAAGCAGGAACGACGTCGCCTTATGCATCGCTTCCAGTCGACTTTACGAGCGAACAACGATGCGTATGAAGTTCATATTCATGTCCAATGCCTTGTTTACCGGTAAAGATGAACAAAACAAATATTTTGTGCACTAAACACCAGAGCAATAAGCAATACGTTCAGATGACTTCAAATTTAAGTAGTTCAACTCAACTACAGTGCAATAAGATTAATTAGAGTGGTGAGTGTTAGGAGAATAAACTTTAGAGTAAAGAATGATCGTTCATTACTCTGATGTCTTTATCGTATTGCAATTGTACACTTGAACTTATTATTCCATCTGAAGCACGTGCAAAATGGAAACTGAACTACTGCTTCAACTACTCCGGCCCATCCGTCCACCAAATGTATTAATTGAACTTCTGTTGGTAATTGAATATTTTCTTCGAAGCAGAAGAATAAATTAAGAAATATCGTTCTCCAATGTGCTTTCCTGCACTTGACATGAATATGGCATTGAGGGCTTTAAAGTAAGAGGAAAGTATCTGTTGATTCAAAAGTGGGGGCTTCAGACTCATGTGTTCACCATTTGTACTTACGTACACCACTGGTGGCAATATTTATGGCCGCAGTGGAGCAAACCTATGGCAAAGGAAATGTATGACTTCATGTCAACAACTTCACACTGCCACTTCCAAGACTACCAAGCTTTACGAACACTAGAACAAGTTACACATGAATGTATGGTAGTTTCAGCCCAACTACTGAGAACATCAAGTCGTCTTATCAGCTTCGTGGTCAACTTAAAAATGTGACCGACCTCAGAAGTACAGACCAGGAAAAGCGAGAATATCTCCCATTTACGAAACCAGCTATAAAGTATGGTCCTTGCAAAGCGATAAGTGCAAGGATAAATTCCAACCCGCTATCGTGACTTACACAAGTAACGTAAACCCGGAGGTGATTCGATTTCCAATTACGTAAATTATATTATCGAGGCAGATTGTCCCCGGAAATAGCAAATCCGTAGACCACCATGAGCGAAGCAAGTGAAGGTTCTATCAGTGCGTTCAGAAAGTACTGTAAAAAATAAAACACATAGGATAAACTTCGAGAGATCTGGAAGGCTTGGTTGGACTGGGCGAGTATCAATGTGAGATTTGATCTCCGCACCATGCGTGTGTGGGTAATGGCCACATAACACTGCACCACATCCTCCCAAAAGCACTATATACCTGGTGAAATAAAATAATGCTAAAATTTTAATAATATAATATTAACAAAGAGCTTCAAGTCAAAACCAATATGGTGTTGGTTGTTTAACTCCTTTGTCAACAGCAGTTTTTTACTGCACTGAAGCCTCATAGGGATGGGCTGAATGCTTGTGGTACACACGTATATATGTATATGTATCCTGGTGGGGATCCAACGTCAGGCGGAACTTGGATCCCCACTAGGATACTTTTACATATTTCTGGAAAAAATTAGGCTCTAGAGTAAATAGTTGAGCTCGCTTCGATCAGACAGAAGTGCTAAAGATCGCTGGATCTGAATGCCATGCCCAGGGCAGCTCCTCTAACAATAAGACGCTTGATTCCATCTACAATTCGGCATTAGTCAAGGACTGTGGCATTAGACAAGAACCTCCAAATCAAAAAGTTACTTCGTGCCGGCTGGTCTCATGTTCAAACTATGAAAGGGTAGTGGTGTAAGTGAAGAATTGTGTAAATAAGTTCAGTTAATTTTGTAAGCGACAATAAAGTCAACACTTCAAGGGCTGCTTATGGGCCAAATGAAATCCCAACTTATGTAGTGAATAGTCGTTGCCCTCACTCGTGACCCATTCGAAATACCACCTTGAGCTTCTCTGCCGTCGAACTTAAGAAACAGCTGTGATTGGAACGATGATTGTATTCTGACTCCAAGGGCTTCTTCGCTACGTCTTCTGAAGGTGGTTGGAACCGGCACAATAGGAATTCTATTGAATCATATACAGCATACATTTGATGCTTCTTCACAAACATCTGGTAGCCGCCAGCCTAAGTGACGTCACCGTCAATAATTAAGAGAAACGACAAATGTGTTTTTCACAATGACGAAAAAAAAATTCCCAGGATCTTATTATCCATATTACTAATCATTCACAGGAACTAATGAAAAACTCATCGAAACAATGCTGCAAAAGTGGAGTCTATGTTTAGTGCTCATCCATGGCATATACGAGTGAAAACCTTTTTCCAAAGGCAGGAATAATGATGGCGTCGGAAAAAAGGATAGCCTTGCCGGGTAAACCCTCTGTTCTGGACGGAGGCTTACGTTGGTCTTCATGCCATATTAGGATGAAAAATAAGTGGATATCCCGCTGGAGGGCACAGGGCGTTTGGAAACTGGAGACCGCTACCCCCAGAGAGAAAACGGCAAAAGTCACTTTTTTGAAAGCAGGATTTCTTTTATAAGTGGATTTGCACAAAACTGTAACGATCTCAGGAAAATTATGTTTTTCTGTTTTCAGGAGCGTAGTACATAGTGCTACTGACATAATTGCATACGTCCGAAGCATAATTCCATTCTCCACCCGCACAATGTTCTTTCCGGCTTTGATAACTTTATTTGGGATCACCCCCTTCGCTACCAAGGTCCTTTTAGAGAAAAACATGATTGCGACATTTGATGCATTGTAATTTTGAAAAAGCTCACGAGCGAGCTCATTTTTCGAAGGATACCATCTCAATTCTGTTGACCTCCATAACAAGAAATGTCCCTGCCAAATGTCCAAGACTGCATACCAGTTTTCAATGCTTTATTGGCTATAGATCGCTTTAAGAATGGTTTCATGCAAAAACCCCCACATTTGAACGCGAAATTTTCCGTATCGGAAGAATTCGTTGTTCTCGTCGGGTTACTCTGCCTGATATGTCGCTATCAGCAAACTTAAGGATTAATATGACGATACTTCCCATTAATGTAAAATCTGTAGGGTGGTCAACTCGCTTTTTTTGAACAAAGCATTTGAATTCCGTTCAGGATTCGAATGCGCATGTGGCCCATACAGTGATTTAGGGGGTCAGCAGATGTTCACAACAGCTTTTTTTCGCTCACAAAAAAAGCATGACAGCGGTTATCACCCCACAGCGGTGAAGATCTGATCCAACTGAGCGGATGTCTCCCCAGAAGCTGATCTTCGGACTCTACTATGGTAGCGGCGCCATTTAACAATATTTCACATCCCCTTTCATAATGGTTAGAATTCAGGCGTCGTGTGCTTACTTCATTAGCTATGCATGAGGACCATAACTATCTTTGAATCTGTTTGGACACAATCCCTAAGTGTCCGTTCCGCCCTGAGAATGATGATTGTGGCTTCTCACTGTCATTCTTCCTCCCATTTTAAAAATCTCTGGCCTTTTGTTTTCAACTACGATGTATTTCTGGGCAGTTAGGGCCATAGACTTGCAGTAGTAAAAGTAATGTTTTCTCATTGTGTTAGCAGCATATAATTGGATATGCCTGCAGCGTAATTCCATTTCCCACCCACAGAACGTTCTTTCTAGCCGCGATAACTTCGTTTGGGACCACCCTCTTTGAAAGAACGCTGGGTGAGGCTGGAAATTGACGGCCCGGGCTGCACCATGCAGAGCTCTTGAGCAAATTCGCACCTCCTTGCCCTACACTTACACCCGTTCTGAAAAAATTCCACAAATTTCTTCTATGAAGACTTGCAACACTAACGAGGAAAACGTCTTGTCCAAGGGTTGCCCTTTGTATTTGTCCTCCCAGTAATTCAAGCCCTAGTCGGAGTTGCAGCAGAAAAAATAGGCATTATAAAGGATAAAAGATAAAGTGTTTGGGGGTTGGTTAATCTCGTCTGAAGGATGCGCCCTACATGCGACTTCCATTCAGATTCGTAGTGGGTATTAGTGCGTATGTGGCCCACACAGGGGGCAAGCCGAAGTAGATAAGATACTAAAAGTAGTACCAAAGCATGCTTGCACCATGTGCCTTACAAGGAGAGACGTCAGGCGTGCTTCAGCAAACCACCAAAAGTCCACCGATTACGAAAGAACCCAACCATTTCATCAATTCCTCCTGTCCTCTCAATTTCTCCACAACCTATCCCATCTATCACCCACAATTACCTCTTGTACTAAGGAGTACTAGCAGTTCAGCAGTGTTTTCGGTAGTTGGTTGTAAAGAAGCGATGAGCGGAAATGATTTGAGCGAGATGACTCAGGGGGATGACTCATTTTCACCGCCGCCAAGCAAACGACGCCACAATATAGGACCGGCAGGCTAGCCGGTGACCAAGCCCCCCCCCCCTCTTCGACGACTAAGCGCAAGTGCGACGATGCGCCGACCCGATAAAACACCGCAAAGTTCGTTCCATTTGCTTCCTCCTCACCAGACGGCTCTCCATCAGTGTTCCGTTCCCAACCACCCCCACTGATTTCGTCCAGACTGTTTACCGCCGCAAAGTTTTATTTGTAAACATGATTCTCTTCCTTTCGTTTGCCAGTTGCCAGCTACTGTCATCCTTTCCTTCTTTCTTCACTACTTATCTACTACGTAGCCATTTTATTTATCTTCGATTATTTATTGCTAACAGTTTAGCTTTGTTTTCGGTTGTCAAAGTCCCTATGCTCGGCGGTGAAATCTGGCGTTCCCAGCCTCCATTATGGCGGTTTTGTCGCCGTCGCTATAGTCATGGTTAACATCACAAAGCGTAGATAACAATATGGTAAAGGTGTTTTGATCAGATGCACGGTCTGGGTGTATCGATTCCCACCCATGTGATTGATGCATTCCATCCCTACATTAGTTGAACTGACTAAAATAGGACTGAAAACATTGTGCCGGCCATGGACTGCCCTTCACTATCTTACTATTTGGGCTAGAACCTCTTCAATTGTCTTTACAACTCCAGATAGAAGCCAAGTACGGAGCGCATGGGACGCCACAGTTCCATGAATTCTGCCCTTCTAATGTTAATATCGTTTCTTACTATTATTATTACAATACATTTTCTTTGTGCATAATAAAAGGGCCCCCAATGAGGTGACACATTGTCGACTAATTGTTGTGATTGCGTGGGTGCTATCGCCAAAATGAATATCCATTACGAATTTCGAATAGGAAACGACGACGTGGCGGGGAGGCTGAGTCATGTTCAAATAAAAGTCTCAGGAACTTTCGAAACTTCAATATTTCCCGTCTCGGCGACGGTTTTGCTTTTTCCCGGAGTTTCAATTGTTGAAGCATCGTCTGAATCCCGATTTCTATCGCCACTGCACAAGAATTGCTCGTCATCGATCGATTGGACGAGTTTCAATTTTTCGAATAAAAACGATGAACGATCGTTAATGACCAAGGCAAGGCCAGTCAGTATGACATGAATGACTGCCGAAGTCTAATTTTGCTCGCACTTCATGCTCACAATCAATCATCGATCCATGAAAGACCGCTTCGATGCTTTCCCAGGCCATAAATTTCCATGTTTGGGCATTTTTCTATTTACTCTTGCTCTGTTATTCTTAATGTTCCATTTAATTTCTCTAAACGTATTTTTCGAGGGATCATTCCTGAAGTCATCTGCGCTTGTTCTCATTTCTCAGAACTACTGTGGCTACTGTAAACTCATAAAGCTCAACTTTTAGCCAGCCAATTTATAGGTAGTTGGATCGGTTAATTACCTCACTGCCCTTCTGCCTTTCACCCTGGGCCACTACTCCTTTTAATCAAAACGATTAGAAGCATAGCAGACTAGAAGTCGGTTGTTGCAGGACTTTCAGTGCCATCCTGACATGATGAGTAAGGAGCAGCACAATCTCTCATGATACGGTCCAAAGATAGAGGATTAGAGTGAGAAAAAAGGAAGTAGAAGGGGTAGCTATTCGAATTGAAAAGCCGAGAAGGGGCTCTACTGATGGTTGCCTCTCAAAGGACTGAGGAGGACTTTCCTCACAACCCTTAGATGTATCTTCGATTAATGGTGCTGGCACAAGAAATGAGTCTGATCGATACAGCTGTACCACATCCCCACTGTCCATTGTTTACTTGAGGCTATGGGTGAAAAGTTTCAGCTGCAGTTGTAACTTGAATACAAATCAGTGCAAAAAGTGAACGATGGACAGGATAGGCCATCTGATGTGTTGTGGTGCCCGCCCCTTCAACATGACCACAGAGTAATTCATAGTCTTGAAACCGTATGCTCAGTTTATTGATAATAAGCCTACAAATGGACTTTGTCAGCAATTCCGAAACATTTCCAGACCGTCTGGACTTTTCTCGTCCTGACTGCCTGATTACTCGGCCAAAGNTGGCACAAGAAATGAGTCTGATCGATACAGCTGTACCACATCCCCACTGTCCATTGTTCACTTGAGGCTATTGGTGAAGAAGTTTCAGCTGCAGTTGTAACTTGAATACAAATCAGTGCAAAAAGTGAACGATGGACAGGATAGGCCATCTGATGTGTTGTGGTGCCCGCCCCTTCAATATACCACAGAGTATTTCATAGTCATGAAACCGTATGCTCAGTTTATTGTTAATAAGCCTACAACTGGACTTTGTCAGCAATTCCGAAACATTTCCAGACCGTCTGGACTTTTCTCGTCCTGACTGCCTGATTACTCGGCCAAAGGGCGATTTTCACATCCCTAGCCACCCTTTCCTGAGCGGCTGGCTACGTATGACGTCATTTCATTAAGTTTGTATTTTCAAGGGTTCACTGAGAAATAGCCACAGTAAGTATTTATGGCCCCCACCAAACATTGAAAGATCCAGTTTATAAACAGTCCCGAAAGAAGATCTTGAATTTCTTGTGACTAGTTTATTAATATTAGTCTAAATGGATGAAATTCTGTTTCGAGCGTCAAGAAGAGCTTTACGGGCTTGATAGATGGTCAGGTACGAGATTGGTAGTGTGGGATCCCGGTAAAATGATAACTCCAGCCAATATCAAAGTCCAACTCTCAATGCATCTTGGCATTTTTCTTCCCATATAATTTCCAGTTACTGATATGAACGACCGCGATTTATAGCCGCCACTCCACTCGGCTAACCTTTCGGCTTTTTCGCCATCGCGCCTTTCGAGCCCTGAAAGACGAAAGCCACCCATAAAACTGCACGACAACCCTATCTCAACCTGCAAAGAAGATAGTCCTCCAGGCACCGAGGACGGCGAAAACGACAGAAAGTTAGTCGAATAAAATGTTGGCTATAGTTCAGGGTCGTTCAGCTCGAGAATTGAAGCTCAAAGTGTCTCAAAGGATAAAGTCTTTGGCGTTAATCAATCCCGTTTCTGCTACTCATTCCTCCTTCGGCTTCCACTCAGGATCGAGAGCGTTTTCAATGCATATGTGACCAATACAATGGCTTGTAACGCCCAGCCTATGAGCAAGTCAGTGCTATAATAGCGAGTCAGCTACCAAGTGGTCAACCCTGAAGCGATAGAACATTTGATTTTCCTATTCGAGTATTGCCTAGGACTGAGTTGGCGAACTATACTTATGGAAATTACGCTTCTTGCCAGGCATCATCTGCAGATGAATAGAAACTTTCATCGTTCTTCTCAGTTCAGCCATGTCTTTGATTTCGTTTGGGGAACGGGAGCTCTGGTTGTTGTTCTCTTGGTAAAAGCAAACATCTTACTGAACTCGACAGCGCTTCCTCTGGCCGAGTAAACTTTAACCTTTTCTTCACCGTATAACTTCCGTGAACGGTTGTTTCTCCAAGCTCTTGAGTTCTGTCCTTGTGGTTGAGCTTTCTTAATTTGATGCCTTCTTCAAACTTCAAATCGTAATAGCTGCACAGTGTCAGTTACAACATAAAAACGCAACAAAACGAACTAGATTTACGAGGGATTGGACCTGTCGGCAGGGAACTTTGAAAAACTCACCAAGTTTCTCGTCGACTGGTTTGCTCCCTTCTACTTCTACTCTTTTCTATTCTATCCCATGGAATTCAAGGGTTTCCAAAAACCGCTATTCAAAGCAAAGTAGAATGAAGCCAAGGAATGACAAAATTTCGAACTGAAGTGCAGTTGCTGCAAATATTTACTCGTCCCTGTTGCGAGCCTAGTAGTTGTTCACTCTTGATGACCGAAAAGCATAGCCTTCCTTATTTTAGTGCTTTTGTGAAGAAGTCTGAATATCGTGCTGGCTGCCGTAATAGAATTCGTTTGACGTCCCGAGGAATCCATTCAGCATGTGATCTAACC
>UZAF01019700.1:0-22155 GCA_900617895.1 Haemonchus placei | reverse complement strand
GACAGCTTCTTAAAAAAGAAAAGCAGAATTACAGTAAAACATCCCTTCACCACTCGGGCTGATTGCATGCTGAACGTGTGCGTTCTGATGCGAGTAGCGCAACCTGTGTCGCCTCAACACTCGTCTGACATATCATCGGTCGAAGGGCGTGGACGTCCACGAGTCCGATAATGGGGCCCATGCTATGCCCTTTCTAATGAGTTTTTCATCTCGACAGTGTCCTTTTGTTACCCTTGTGGGCCAGTGGGTAATCCTAGTAGCGAAACGTAGGAACCATCTCTATCGTTTACTGTGCCCTCGAAACGTTTGATGAACGTTCCTTCGTTCGTGTGCCCACGGGACGAGAAATGTTGAATACGCTGGCCATTCTTCAGTCAAAATTGACCGACATCCACAGGACAAGAGTCCATATTTAGTTTGTTCTATATGTAAAAGATAAGCTATAATGTAAATGGGACACTCCAAACTTCTAGAAATAAAAGAGAATCTGCAATCTGCTGAAGTTCCCAAATCCTGCGGTGTTTTAGACCATTTTGGTGTATGAGGTTTTGAATAGTGAATAGCCGTAAAAAACACTATTTGAACGCTCGGCGCGAATACGAATGGAACGAAGGCGTTAAACGGTGGATCGAATCAAATTGGTTGTAGATATCAGTAAGTCCGGGTACTTCCGGAGTCACAGTTCTTACTTACTGTCAGGATGGGTCCCATTGCCGATGACGCTGACGTGATAGAAAGATGCTTTGACGAATGACTGCTTGGAAGCAACGTCAAAGATGTTCAGTTGTGCGTTATCAAGAAAACTCAGATAAGATGGCACCGGCGAACGTTATTGCGATAGTCACACAGAAAACACTGCTTGAACTGACGGTGGTTGTGCACCGTCAACTGGTACCCAAGCTTACCACTAGCACACAGACTTCTGGAGAAGCGCATCCACTTAGTAGGTACTTCGAGAAAAAATCGGAAAGGNCATCTTGGTGGGAAACATGTTGTCGTTGCCAAGACAATGTGTTGGAAGGGTTTGTGGATCTCAGCGAACTGATGGTTGCTTACCCGTCTTGTGTGCAGTAGACAAGCAGATGGTACGTCAGACTATTTTATCATCTGAGCACCCAGACGGCTTGGTTAATGCTTATTTCCCTAGCTGTGAGAAAAGTAAGAAAAACCTCTTTCTTCAAGCGATTAATTGTAGATGCTCTTACTTGAGATATGGCAGCTCCAGCTCCTACGAAAAGGCCATCATCATCTTTTCATCCATAAATGAAGTTAAAAGATAAAATGGTCTGCAATAAATGCTACAGCCTCATGTCAAGGACATATGGCAGAACAGCGGCTAGACATATGGCGAAGGAAACGAAAACAAAGTGCCATTAATGCGATCAATTTTGTTGTCTTAATTGTTTTTAAAATGTCCATATTTGTTGAGCTTGTGAATGTTTTCAGTTCCTTTAATTTTGTAATAGTGCTTTGATATGGAACATGATTCGTCTCTTGGTACCTGATATTTGCAAAAAAATTCCGTTTAGATGGATTGTAGGTCAACGCTAAATTTAGTGAATTGATCAAGAAATGAAAAATGTACGAAAATATTCGAGGTCTTCTTCATTTGGCTGACTTACAGTACTGTCGGTCGCCATTGACCGGCATCGTCCCACGAGACAGACTGGCTGGTTGTCCGTCAAAATTGACCGACAATGTCGCCAATGTCTTAAGAAAGGCAGCGCGACCGATTCGAGGCCTGTCGTCGGCTTGTACGCGCTTCGCGGTTCGATAAGTGGTCGTCGAGAAATGTCCAAACCACGAGCGATATGGGGAGGCGATTCAACAGGTGCGCGCAAGAGCTAAACTCTAGTCTTCATCATTTTTCGAAAATGGTCGAATGGAGAACAACGATTCAGATATGCGTGCTCTCGTGTGTAATGTGTATAACGAATGTGCTTCCAAAACATAACAAAAAACGCAGACTTTGAATTGACCTATTGAGACTGAGAAATTGTGCTCTTGCGTAAAGTTATAACCATATTTATAGTACACCCTGTAAAGTAACTCGAGATCGTGACACAGTGCTACGCTCAGGAAAGATGGTCTACCAGGGCAAATGGTTGCTGTGTTTCACCCGAAATGTCTTCGCGACTTGTGCGAATATGCCACTAGCACTACAGAATGAGCTTTCGAAAAAATTTATTGATGGTTTGTTGACGAGTTGTTATAAAACCGTCATACGGTGACCTTAAAAACAGCGTTGGCTTAACGAACAGATACCTTATTTCACGTGTAAAACAATCAGCGACTCCGAATAAATAAATAAGCATTGTTATTGGTAAGGGAAAGCATGCTGAACCCTTAATTCTTGCAAAACAAGCGCTTACAAGGCATATACGCGAAGGTCATCAAACGGGGTTATCGTTCTAGTAGATGTATTACGTTACGAATTGGCTGATTTGTCTCAGCGGAAAGAATACTTTGAATAAACTATCGTGATTTTGTCAGTACCTCATGATTTTCGCGTTCCTCTTTCAAATCAATGTGAGTGTATTGATACATAAGTTTTGATGTCTACGAATGTGATGTCCCAACACAGTCGAAGAAGCATACACGCCTGTAGATTCGATGTGTTGGCAACCCGAAAATGGAACTCCGTAATTTATCAGTTATCTGGAATCGATTTCAGCCTGCACCAGTTCTGATGATGACGTATTTGGATAATTGCACGAGCAATATCAAGTCGACACTGCATACTAATGGACTACCTATTGGAATCGATGCAAATGGGAAAGCAGTTAGTCTTCTTTTTGAAAATTTGCTATTTTCTAGTTCGCTGTAAAGAATTGTTCATATTACATGTGCCTCCCAAAACTTGTAGACTACTAGTCGAGACCAGGTGTCTTCTCAACATTTGCGGCAGGTATTCCCAGCCTTAGCTAATGCGAACTAGAAAACTTATTTAGATCCGTGACCGTAACTTGTTATTTCGATTTGTCTTACATGTTGAGGTTAGCACTGCACAACATGGCGGGAATCAGTTTTGTATTGTCACACTATCGGAGGTCTTTGAGACGAATTCATATCAGCCGTCGAGACAAGAGTACTCTCCTGGTAGGCCAATTTACTGTTTTCCAAGCCTTGGAGGTTTCAATGCTTGAACGTGGACGCTGTTGCAAGAACATGGGACACTGTAAAGGTGGAGGGTCACTATAATGAGATACACGTGAGTGAGCATCCACAAGCCACGTGAGGTGCCTCCTTTTAAAAATTTCGATTCTCGCCAAAAATTTCCGATTACCTTTATGGGTTCACCAAGCTCTACTCTCATTACTTCGAGAACAGTGCTTCGTAATCTCAATCACTGAATCAAAGGTTCTGCCACAATATCAAAAGGACTAGTCGGGTCGTTGCAGTTACACTTGTTGTTAAATGAAATTAATATATCAAATAGTCACAGTAAGATCGTGAATGACAGAGGCGTTAGGATTTGATTGGTGAGTGGTTGTTGCTCTCTGAGGCCTCTTATATGGTCAGTGCTCTCATCCTGCCTTGTCTACCCCTAGCAATTCTAGACTCTCCAAGTTCACGGGAACAGGATTTATGAGTTTCCACTCCAACATTTATTTCGCGCAAACCCCGCCCTCCGTGGCAGAGTCCGGTCTTCCTCTCCATCATTAGTGTTCTGATGCCGACGCCTATATTCTTACCAAAGATGAGCGCTCTAGGTTCAAATTGACAATTCTCGCGCAAACCCCTACCGTTTGGTTTGCTCTGGCCCTTCCACCCACATAAGTACCGTTCAAAAAGAAATCACCTTGGATCTTTTTTGCCACAACTCATCTCAAACTCGACGTTTTTGACTGTTTTTAATATGTTGTTAACAGTAATGATTTTATAGTTCCCCATCACAGACTTCACAAAACTCCTTTTTATTTCATTCAAATGGCCACTTTTCACATTTTTTCTGAACAGGACAGAATAGCACCACTTTCTGCAATTCAAAATTAATCACATGACTTGAACGATATCGTCTTGGGATCAAAATCTGATCATCTACTAGTCTAATTTTTTTGCAGTGAAGCCGCTGGCATCGATGACGGCTTGGCATCGGCGGGGCGTTGATCCGACCAACTTGTCGATCAGGCATTTATCAATTTTTTACCATTCTTCAAATTGGCTAAACCTGTGGGCAGCATTTGTGGCTGTTTTACCGGCTATCCTTTTCTTGAGTTCCTGCCACGAGGGTTCAATAATGTCTAGGTCAGGGGACTGACTGGGTCAGTCAAGGCATCGAACTTCCCGGTGGACCAGCCCCTTGTGCTCTCTTCTAGAACTTGTTTGGAGTTTTCATCTTGCTGAAAAGCGAGTTTTCTGCCTTGCACAAGACGAGCGAAAGGTAACATGCATTTCAGAAAATACCTACGCACATTTGCTGATCCATAGTGGTGGGAATATGGTGCAGGGACTCCATGCCTAGTCTCGGAAAACATCTCCAAGCTAATACTGGACCGACACCATGCCTCAGAATTGTCAATTGGAACTTAGGGTCGAAACTCGTATTTTAAAAGGTCGTCTTCAGAAAAAATCCCATCCCTCCAAAGCAAAATAATCTCTGACTAATCGCTCTCGACGACTTTGCGCCATTGGTCGAAGGTCCAGTCAAGGTGCATACGTCGAGTCGAGCATTGAAGTCGAGTTCGTCTGTTTTTTTGAGATCCTGATACTTTTTCACTAGTCTTCTTTAATATAATCCAGCGCTCCACAGGCGTCTGCTAATGGTGACTCTAGATAGTAGCGGAGTTGCTACGTCGATATTTCGGCCAATATGACAAAAGATGCTCGTCTGGGATCTTGGGTCGATGCACAAATGATCTTCCTATCGTCTCCAGGAGCGGCAATCCGGGGCATTCCCGGACTGCTTCGTTTATTTGAGCCCGTGAGAGGCTCAACACTTTTGATAGCCGTCGTAATCTTAGACATTGACTCAAAAAAACTGCCTTAGATGGTGAGCATGGGTCAATTTCTGCTTACTGCCCGTGGCAGGGGCGGAGAGCTGCTCCACGGACAGAGAGCAAGAGCCAGAACTCCGCACCTTCACTTAGAGCGATCAGCCAAAAGAAAAAAAGAGTCACCGACATATTAGACTCAAAAAGAACAGTAAAACCTAGCTAAAGGACAAGCCGCTCTCATAAATTATTTGAAAAAGTCACCCATTTGACTGGCTGTGGGCTGCCGTCGATTCTGCATCGCGAGAGAGTCGGTAATGTTTGAAAAGGGTGCTGTCGAAAAATCAGTCAGCGACATTGAGTTCGAGATGATTTATGGCGGTAAAGTTAAAGGCGATTTCTTTTCGAACGGTAATGTAAGTGTTCCATCCTGCCTCCTTCCCCTACCAAATTTGAACGCTCTAGCTTCAAATTGGCAATTTTCGCGCAAACTCGGCCCACTGGCCCTTCGTGGGCGGTGCCCGGCCCTGGCAAATGCGATAAGTGTTACAATCCTGCCCCAGTATTCCTACCAAATTTGAAACCTGTAGATCCACGTGGAGGGGTCCACTCAAACCCCTCCCATTGTGGGTGGAGCCCGGTCTTGTCACCTACCATAAGTATTCTTATACTGCCCCCAGTACTGCCGAATTTGAACGCTCTATGTCCACGGGAACAGGAGTAATGAATTTCCAGGCGGACAAACACATACACACACCACACACTACATGTACGCAAAACACACACACAAGTCACAGCACACACACGCTACACACCACACATACACCATGCACACACCACAGACATCACACTCACCACGTAACACCACACACAAACGCAGACATTAGCTCGTTATATACAGTGTGCGCCATAAATATGGTAACAACTTTTCGGACGTCCGTAATTCCCTTGTTTGAAGGTTTCTCCAAATCTGCAACTTCCCTTATGTTTATGATATATCCTAGCCCACATATCTACTTTGGTGCACTCATTTCGTCTGATTTTGAAAAACGGTGGAGCTCGCAGTCATCCACCAGCCGTTCCGTCTTTGCGCGCCTTTGGTGAGTCCTTTTCCGGAATCGCTCCTCGTTTCAACATTTCCCGCTTGACTGTCCCTTAAACCGCAATGCGTAGACAAGTCAACGATAAACCTCAAAGCGGTCGTCTTGTCTCTCGCACGACCTTTTTTCCAAATAGACTTGATTGAAAAGGAGTGAGCCGCGAAACCTGGAAACACGAGGAAAATGACTGCTGGTTTCTTTGTATGTACGAGGGTTGCCTTTCAAATTTCGGGATTGGGCAACCCTAGCCTTGCAGTTTGGCAACTGACACCTTGTATCGTAAAGTTTAACATTTTTGAGGTTATACGTACTCAGAAGGCTTTGACATATGAACGCTCTTTGTGTTGTTTACACTAAATTAAAATATTTACTTGAACCAGACCTTCCTTTTGGCGCCCCCACCCTCCACTGAGACCAAATCTCCTTTCCCCTTAACCTGCCCCTCCCCCTTTGGCGATGAAGCTCCATCAAAAATCAGTGCTTATCGATGGTATGGTGAATTCATCCAAGGTCGTAGTTCACTCCAAGACGAATTTCGTGGAGGTCTCCAAAATCAGTTGTTGTTTCGGAAAACAGTTATGCTATGCGCAAACTAATATTGCAAGATCGCCATGTGACCCATCGTGACATTGAGACAACCTTAGGCATTGGTGGGACTAGCATACATTCATTATTCCATGAACATTTGACTGTCAAAAAATTTTTTCACGTTGGATCCTACAATCGCTCAAAAATGGCTCGTCTCGATTGTTCAAAAGAACTGCTCAAAAAATACAATCACGGTGCTTCGAAACACATCCGTGACATAGCGTCAAATGATAGATCACGGATTCGAAATGAGCGAAATCCAACAAAAGCTGTCTGCGCACGAAGCACTTCCAAGCAAATAGTCGCCTGTTTGACATGTCGCCTGTTTGACACGTCGCAACCGTACCACTAGAACGACGTAGAACAGTCAACTCTGAGTGGTATACAACCATTTGTTTGCCAGTTGCCTTCCAAAAAATCAGGAAAAGCACTGCCGAAGACGGGCCACTCTTCACTACGACAATGCGAGCTCCCACACATCGGCTCGAAGAATTGCATTTTTGAGCACTCAAAATATCGATTTGATGAGTCGTCAGCCATACAATCTGAGGGTGACTCCTTCATATCCCGTACGAAAAAAGAAATTGAGAAGTCAACGTTTTTCGACACTTGAAGAAGCCGTTGATGCGCTCAGAATGCATGTTTTGGAGATACCTCAATCAGAGTGACAAAAGTGCTCCGACAAATAGTTCGAACTTATGCAAAAGTGTATAGATCTCAATGGGAAATATTTTGAAAAACAATCAAGCAATTTTCAATGACTAATATTTATTTTTGTTCTATTACTGAGTTGTTTTCTTTTACTCCATGAGGTTTGTGTACAAGCTTTATTAGGCTGACGTATCGGCGGAGTCGCCTTCTTCAGGCCTAGAAACATCATAACTATTCATGACTATCCGACCAAAGGTCTCCACTGCCTCACTGAACTTCGAGACCTCAGGGCACGCAGGTGATTGAAGGAGAACCACTCACCGTAGCTTTGTGTATTCTTCGAAACCAACCAGCATTCGATGATAGTAATCGACCACTCTCAGCTGGGTAGGTCTTCATTCAGAGTCTCTGTGGGAAGGCCAACTTTATATAAAGCTGCAGTTCCCGCGTGATTGCGAGGCATTCTTTCCTACGATTCATTTTTGGATCGGTGACTTGTATCCAAAATGCCTCGAGGGTTTTACGCGCGCATGGTTGCGATTCCTGGGCCACGACCTCCACGGTGACTTCAAAAACGTCTCCGTTATGCTTTAGATTCGGTGACTCCCTAAGGCAGTAGACTCTTTCAATCGCTTCATACCATCTATGTGCTCCTTATCCCTCATGTGGCCTTGCCGTTTCTCCAATATTCTCATCACCACAATCACGGCAAGTAATTCTGTAGACCACTCCAGACATGTTACAATCACCTTCCCTTCCAGATGGGCAAACCACACAGTTTGAGCTTGTACATAGGCGATTGTATAGCCTGTTCCAAACCAGGCGCTTTTCCAGATTGAAGGGTGGTACGTTAACAATGGCAACCGCATTTTCCGAACCCGATCTATTTAGACACTTCCTAATAGTGGCACTGACCTCATCAGAGATAAATGGTAATACAAAAGGAATCTTCTCATCGATCGAAGTACTACCATGCTTGAGGATCACCCCACCAGAACATGCTCTTCTTGTAGTTGAAAAATTGCGGTAGCCATTCATTTCAGCAATATCGCATGCCATTTTAATCGACTCTTTCGCTCATCCTTCCCAGTGCAAACCTTCTTAGCGGTGCGGAAAATATTCCTGACAACCGCTCGCTTTATGTAAAAAGGATGAGCTGAGTGATAATGGACAATGACGTTATTATTGCTGGGCTTTCTGTACCACTTCGTACGAATTATATCGCCCTGTAACCTCACTTGAACATTGAGGAATGGAAGCTAATTTTCGGTCGTTTTTCCCGTGTTGACTTAATGTGCTCTGATTGTGAATTAAGTAGGCCGAAACACACATCTACTTCTTCCTGTGTCGCACAAACTATGAAGCAGCCGTCTATATACCTGCAGTTCGAGTTCAGGCGCTTCAATCATGGCCATAAATGCTATAGCCAAAACAGGTGCCAGTCGTTGTCCCATAGCTAAGCCTTTAGTCTGAGCGAAATATCTCCCCGACCACTTGAAAATGTTGCAACTGAGGCACTACTTTACAAGTTCCAACAGTTGGGATATAGAAAGCCCTCTCATGCCAATATCGTTCTGGTGCTGACTGAGAAGCTCGAATATGGCTTCCATAGCAGACCCGTTGCTGATATTTGTGTAGAGAGCTTCCACATCAAAGGATTCCATAAGGCGCGAACCAATGAGGTGCAGTGCGCCAAGGCGATCCAAGAACATTTGGGTGTTTGTGAGATGGGAATGTATGAACTTGAGGAGCTGCTTTAAAATGGTATTAAGGAACCAAGCAATCCGGTCAGTAGAAGCACCCACGCAGCTCATGATAGGGCGGACTTTCACGGATGCTATATGCTGAGAGCAAGGATCACAGAGGCTTCCAGCATTAGAAGCCGACTGGCTCACGAGCTAGGAAAGTGTCCTTGAGAGTAAACGTTAACAATGACCTCCCAGAAGAAGTGATAGCCATGCTGACAGCACATCGAATGAGCTCACGCAAAAACTAAGCAGGTTCCTTTCATACCTCTACCGAAGATGAGCCTTCCAATATTCTACGGTCAAGACGAAGATTTTCCCGCATCCGGGCAGCATACGAAACGTTGGTGCGGAACAACCGTTCATTGCAAAAGCTGCTGCTGTGAAAAGAGAGCTACGCGGAAAATCTCGTAAGGCAATAAAAGTTATCCAACTCCTGCCTCAGAGCTATGACTGGATGATCCGGACACTAGTGAAGAAATACGGCAAAGATATCGTCAAGAGATCTCGTATCGTTCAGCGCTCTCTGGCGACCTGACCGAAGGGCTGAAAGCAACGAGCTCGTATACGACAAGGTATGCATGGTGCTCAATTAAATGGTAGCTGCAAGACAAGACATTCGTATCGCAACGGATGCGATGGACGTTGGACGCAACCGATATTGAGCAGGTTCCATCGTGACATCGTTAACCTGTGCTGCTGAAAATGGGAGAGAAAGAGAATGCCACAATTGGTAGCATCATGAAAATGGTTTACAGAGTAATTGCAGCAATATCTACAATTCGTCGCGAAAGCAATCTGTTAATTATTAAAGATGGGATCAGGAGAACACTATCGACACAGACAAAATGTGTGTGGTTTGCGAGGAAGTCGGGCCCCCAGCGTGGCAACGCAGATCTTCAACGACTGTTTCAGAAAAACGAAAAGTTGCTGTTAAGAAATGCTTGTGCTATAAATACTATCTTGGTCCAACGTCCAACGAGTGTGCAATGGCGAAGTGTTTGATGTGCAGCAAATCTCATCCCATAAAACTGCCTCGCAAAACAAATCCAAGTGAAGCTACCATCTGTCACAACGGTGCCAATTCCTACAGTAAAAGCCAGTGCTTTCAATCGTGTCATGATCAAACGCAACAGTCAGTGATCAGGAATTCCATGAGTAATGCTCACGAAAGGTGAAACCTCTGCAGGAAAAAGCTCACAACACCAATTTTCACGTCAATGATGACTTTGCCAGAAACGAAGGACGCAGTTCGCACAGGTCATGCACCACAGCGTGAAGAACTCTAGAATACAGGAACCATGCGACTATCGCAAAATCGCACCGCAATGGCAATTAAGTTCGGATTGTTCTTATGACCTCAGAAGGCCGCATATGGAACTACTATTTAGAGAAGTCCAAGAAAGCGGTCTCCTTCTTCGACACAGGCGCACAAGAGACTCAAATTGAAGAATTTTTGCACAGAAAATCGTACTTTCAAGCATGAGAGCAAAAACCTGTCTAATGTCGGTGATTGGGGGCAGAGGAGCATCATCAACGTCAAAATAGGCACTGCTTATGGAAAGGGCACGGAAGTAGCGAAATAAATTAAGGCAGCCCCAACAAAAGGATTCTTTGGAGTTCGCCTGTGTGATCTAGAGCAGTTCTTTGAGGACCGGAATATTCTTGCCTGCAGCCGGACTATACGAGGGGAGCAGGAGCAGACAGACTGTCCAAGTTCTGGTCGGACTTTTACTACTAAATTTCATACTCTCATACTCGACAATAACAGCCTCATAATTCCATCAGGCTTGCGTGTAGCGGATGCAGCACTCGGCCGATCGATCCATGGGCGTAGATCAATCAACTCCTTAAACACCACAATAACGATCCCTTCACTTCTACAGGATGACTGCGACTACGGGTATGATATCGGAGATGCTCAACCAGCTGTTTGAATTGGAAGGCATGGAAATTCCAAGTGAAGTGACTTCCAACATGGAGTAAAACGAACTTATGTCTTACTCTAAAAAATAAGCAAAGCAATTTATTTTCTGAGAACAGTTATGCGGCGCGCCATTACCACCGAAAAACATTGACAGTGACCTGAGCGATAACTACTCCTCAGCAACTCGGAGGTTAGTAAGTCTACATCGGCAACTCGAAAGCAGTTTTTGCGAAAGGAATGGTATTGGCAAGGTTTCGAAAATAAAATGAAAGCGACGACATGATCGAACGGGTATCGAGCGTCGCTCCCAGTTCATTAGGGCTCACTGCATGCCTCACTCTGCGGGGTGGCGGGAAAACAAATCCGACTCGCTCCGAATCTTCCTTGACGCCTCATCCAAAAGTAAAAGAAGCTGAAAACAAGATAATCATTTTCAATGTTATCCCCCTTCGAACAGCTTTGCCAGGAGATATCGGCTCGGTTCATTCTATAATAACCTTCTGAAGCGAGTTTTATGAGTGTTTGACCAGTTGAAAAGAGTTTTCAGCGTCATGACGTCAGAGCTGGAAATTAGAACCAGACCCAGGAATGGCACGAGGAACCACCTTCTTATACTATAGACATAATTTAAATTCTAGCTCCCAGATTCAGGAATAGCAAAAAAGTCTCTTGCAAAGTTCTTCCGATGTTAAATACATGAGCCGATCGACTCTCTGAATTTATTCGACTGATCCAGGGTGATACGAGTATTCACCGATGACGAAACTGCCATCAGTGTAATCGGCCGGTATGCTGGCTCGTCACGAGACTCATTTTTAATTTTTCGGGGAGTTCCTTAGCTGTAAATATTTCAGAAATGTAAAAATTAGGAATCGTAAGTATATACAGCTCTCAGCAACCCCAGAAAAAACGATTGAAAAGCTTATCGACCCATGCCTTCCAGAAGAGTGGGAGTTGGGTTTTCGCAGCATCGCTGAGTCCAACCTAATTTCGCCCTCTGTCTTTATCTCTTTGCACCCAGTTGTCGTTGAAAGTGGCCAAACGAAGAGTGAATCGGAGCGGTGTCTTTGTTATGAGCTAAGGAATCAACAGCTTCCATGGCTTTCCAGTCATCCTGCATCAACTGCACCAATTTGGCTTTGATCTTTGGGAAACCATTTTCGCCTTTTCGCCACGTGTCTAGCCGATACCACCCTTGAGCTCTGAGATTTACGAACGCAGGGCTAAGTGTAGATCACTTTCTCCAGTGGAGGAGCTTTCAGTTCCCCATCTTGAACCTAAATCAGCAACAGCCTGAAGATATCTCTTTGGGACAAACTGGGCTTAGAACTGACTCACGCTCTGATCTATCGACTGTCTCTCCACAGATTTTTGTGATATGATCCACTTTTTATCTGAGTGAGGAGCATAGCGCGAGAGTTGAGCAACTTCGAAAGAGAGGAGAGAAGAGCCGCATGGTCGACCCTGTCTCAAGGTTGGGAAGCGATAGGTCATGAGGTGCGCGTCGTCCGAGTTTCTGGACCTCACCAATCCTCCAGCACATGTGGGATGGTGAAGCTCAATGTGGAAATCAGCTCCGTAGTGGTTGCACACAACTTCGTCCCCTTAGCGTATTTCGAGTGGCCCATGCTCACTTTAGTGGAAGGCTTAAAAGCCGCAAAGAGGTTAACGGGTTACCGCCCCTATTGGGTGCAGTGATCCACGCCGCGAGCCTGTTCATACGGTGCCTAAGCCGTATTTTCAGATGAAGCCAGCTGGGTTTCAAGTGCTTCCCTTCCCAAGCCAAAATTATATCGAAGAAGAAGAGCGTGACAAATGTATCTCGCTTGAATGGTAGTGCTAGAATATTGGCTTGTTATCACGGAGAAATATTCAGAAATAGCCTCTGGAAAAGCCCGAACTGCTGTGCATTGTTAAAACTTCATAGATCATAACCAGCTTAAGTATAAGCGAAAAGTGTGTGATAGAAGAAATTACAGCGGAAACTTCTGAACATCATTGCAAATAACAGAACCAATCTGCTTTTAATTACAAATGCTCTTACCTGCCGATAGGGCTGACTCCAAGAACGGGAAACGAGTACGATTACAGCAGCTCCTGCAGGAGCAAGCAATGCAGCGTTCGTTCCTTCCGAGAAGGGTAGAGTGTAGAAAATGAACTGTACTCAATGTAAGCCAAGCGTTTATAGAAATATGGTATAAAAGGAATTTCAAAAAAAACAGCGTTTTCGACGCGTTCTGAGAAACGGTTGTTGGCAATCGCAAACTCACCATGACACTCGGATGAATCTATCCCACTACCCTCAGCCGATTCCAGACGAGTCCCTGAGCTACAGACAAGTGCTGGCTCAACGGACATTTCAAATCTTAAGTAGTTGTATGCGGTTCATCCAGAAATCTACTTGACAAATTTTCTATCTCAGCAAGAAGTGAAAAGAGTTGCGTGAAAGTGGCGTCGGGTTGGGACTTTTGCAGTACTAATGTTGAAAGGGTGGTCCATGATTGCCCTGATTCCCGATATATCCGCTTCCAGGAGAACGGAAGTCGCTGCTCCACCTCCGAGGAAGCACTGAGGTGGGTAACGACGACGAACCTACTGTTGAGCTAATTTTGATGTATATCGAATGAAAAACTGGAGCAGGAGAAGCGTCTGGAGGCTCAAGGCTTCCTTATCACTTTCACACGAAAATCAGGTGGTAAAGGTGGTAACAGTGGCGCAGCTACTAGTCAAATCAAATAGTTCTCCCATAGGTAGTTGCTGTTTTTTAAAGAGATTCTTATGAATCTAAGTTCCCTTACGTACAACTCGTGCTTCACTTTTATCAATTGAAACTAATTAGCTGAAAGTTTTCAGCCAGTCAGTTAAGTCAGATTTCTGTCGTTGGTCTACAATGTGACTTCAAGCTATAGCGGCAACATTTACATGTGGGATGGCACACCTCGACTTGCTGCTTCAAATAATATATGTATATCTTGAATGAAGCAATAACACTAAGCGCTCTAACCAGGAAGGGTTGTGGGAATTCGGGTACGACTGAGATAAATTCAGGTGCAATTGAGAACACTTCGCGTCTAGGTGCGAAAAGACCTTAATTGTACCTAAAGTAGTCTTGACCACGCGCCTCTCCTCAATCGTACCTAACCTCATCTTAGTTATGATAGTGATGGTAGTAAGAAAGTGAAATTTCGATTTAGGGTTGTGGACAGGAGGTTTCTCAACATCTGCGTTTTCGAGAATTTCTACCACATAGAATAAAAAAAATTCGGTAGACTCAGAAATGAAATTCATGTGAAATGTAAAAAATATCCTTTGGGCCTCTTTTCCACTGGATGAAGGCAGTATGAAATAAGGGTTAGAACGGCGGTCATTACCTTCTGAAAATATGAGGCCGATGAGGCGGCCGTTTTGCCTCTCGTTTCTCTCTGTTACCCTACTTTCCCCGAAGCAGCACGAATAAGATAAAAAGTGAGAAATCCTCTGCTTGAAGAAGTGTGAGAGAAGCAAAGCAGCAATCCAAATAGCCGACGAATCCGTGCCGGATTTTTGCCCTTTCCATTCCGCTATCTTACGAAGAAAAGAAACGGATGTTTACTTTTCCTTCTCTCCCTGCTTACTTACGTAACGTTGAGAATAATGACCTCAGTTCACATGGCTCACTCGCCTATACGTGAGGAAAATGTTACTGCATAGCTCGATGCGCGTCGTGGCTTTCGTATAGCTCTATCGAAATGGCGCCATCGTCCGCGCTCTGCTATTGAGCCTTCGAAAAGCCAGCAAAACCCGTATCGGCTCTGTTTGATAATCATTTCGGCGAACAGACGACTTCACAGCTCACTATTTGAGCGATTGTGTATGCAATTACTTCTCCAACTGTACGTGATAAACACCTCCATGCGTCTGCGATCACCAGCGTATGATTCGTATCTTCGTTACCGAGATTGGAGGTTGTCCGTATCCACATCCATCCATCTATAGGGAAGTGGTGAGAGAGTCCCCAAGAACCGTTTAGATCCTTAATAGCTGTCCTAATACTCGTACAGGTGACCAGGAGAACAGGAGACCAATTTTAGTGGACTCGTCTCGGAACGTGGGCATAAGTAAGCTATGATCCGCTTGCATGATGAGTTGAGCCGTGTCTCATGTTCTCTTCGAACATTACTGGTTTGCGCTTGCTCAGGTTATCAGTGGTTTTCTTCCTGATCTTGATGCCGGGTTTGTTTGTTTTCTTTTAATATATCTTTCATGTTTTTTTTAGATTTATGTTTTCCTTAGGTGTTGCCAACACATTCCAATGTAAGATTTTTCTCTGTCGTAGTAGCACGTCCACTATTCACACCATGAATAAATAAATAAATAAATATTAAATAAATAAACGCAGTGAGTAGGTATTCCCTGTGTGTTCTCAACTGTAGTGCAGTGACGAAAAAGGTATCCCCAAAAAGAGATGACGAGGTAAATGCGAGAGGCTTGTTGCGTTTTGTACGTTGCACCAATAGGAAGTATCGAGTCTCACAGAATAGTTTCATCTTTCCCTCCTCCGCTATCAACATCACCCTTCCGGATGGTTCACTACTCCTCAGACTCCACCAAAATTCTCAACTTTTTCGAGTCTTTTGTCTGTAAAAACTCACGTTGGAGAGCAGTAGTCATAGAATTCCGCGAAGTACGCAGTGTTTTTCCTGAGCCAGTAAGCTTTTGCATCGTTGTTTACCAACATGCACTACCTTTTTTTTCTTAACTCAATACTGTCCCGTTTGTGTATGTCAGAATGGTCGAACTTCTTTATTATGATAGATGAAGGGCACACGTGAAATTTATCTGGGAAACTCGGGTCCGAGTTTTCGGAGTTGTTTGTGTACATTGAAGTACCGTCCTATGACAGGCATGCAAGCTGATATAGCGAAAAGTGCGAGTCAAGCGCGCGATAGCATAGCGTCCAAGATCCGAGCTCAACATCTCGCGCAATCGCTGAAAATGTGCGAATTCCCCCTTTACTTCAGCAGACTTATGATATTTGAAATATTGTCGTGTTGAAAGGTGTATAGGCCCAATCAACAACATTATAATTTCCTTTTTTCAGCAGATACTTCGCTTTAAACTGGCCTTACACAGCTAAATTTCCAAAGTGGGTACAATTCAGATAAACTACTTTTCTTTATGCAGCTCGAAACTTCTGCCACTATCTGCTGCTGCAGCCAAGTTGCTTTCTGAGCGTTTCAAAAAGTTCAGTGAAAAATCACGTAAATGTTTCGCTGAAGTAGTTGGTAATGACGAACTAGGAGCATTTTTCTCACATTGTTCATGCCATTGTATCATTTCGTTGCGCCAGATTCAGTAGAGAGAGTCAGCTTTGCGAAGTTCTGAAAAAACAATCGCTCGGAAGAAAAAAACGGCTGATCTTTTTCTTTCAGGTGGACTATTCATCCCGTCCCATCGATCCGATTTTCCAGCAGGCTCGAGCCAAAATGGAGGATGCACGGGATTTCCGGAGATATTCATCTCCAGGATCAGCTGCTAAGAGCTCATGTACTGCAGCTGCGGAAGACTGTGAGCATACACGTCTGAGTGATTACGAAGTTAACGATTTTCTTAACCATCCGTCGATACACCATTATTACAGATGGAATAATTTGTACGAGTGCAACGGCATTACCGACCATTCCCCTCTATACAGTACCTTCACAGGCTTCTGATCGGCCTGAAACTAATCAGATTGATGCCAAGATCTTTTTCGCTGAAACGATCAATGTCGCTAATGGGGACGATTTAGAATCTCCTCCGGAGAAAAGAATGCTTATTGCTTCTGATTTAGAATTATTATAACTTTCACGTTCTCTTTGTTTGAAAATGCATCTTATGAATTACTAGATAGGGGACCACTTTGTCTTATATGCGAAGGCAGCTTCCGTGATATGTTATCTGTTTCTATTTCCTTTCAAATGTAGGAACAGGACATACGACAATGAACTCATTGCCGGCAACCTGCATTGTTTTTCGAAGCTGTTCTTCATTCCGTGTTGGTGGGAACTGGAATTCTCAAATTTTCAATCAGTAAGAAGTCCTAAATCTTAAAGCTTCACATTTTCCACCAAATCAATTAACAGAATCTGTATGTACTTAGTTTCTCATGCGAAATCAAAATTCGCAATATAAGTGAACACATCAATGATGAATCAAACTATGGGTATTCCAGCCTCTACTTGAAAGCTATCATATGCAGCAACTAACATAATTGATGCAACGTTAACAACTAGCGAAGTTCCATATACTCTCGAAGTGTTTCCGATGACTCCACAGTAAGACTTCTTCTTACGTCATCGGCGCAATATTATAAGGCAAATTTTCAGCAAATCATGGACTAAGCAAAAAACTCTGACACCAATAAGAGCATGATTTTGCTGTATAATGCAAACGCAAGTGAAGAGGAATGTTGCTTTGCGTATTTCCGAGTCTAGTCAGTGGTGGATATCCACTCGAAATGGATCTGCTGCTTCGACTATTGAACAAATTTGAACGGTCGACCAATTGCATATGCATAGCGGGCAGTAAATAAGTCAATTTCATATGTCCTCGACAAACAATCCCACACATGCACGCTTACATGTGAACATAGTGTTAACCTGTTGAGAGCTCAACTAGTCCTGCGGCCTTTCAGAGAGGATCAGATTATTGTGTAGAAGGCGAAACCGAATCTATTAAAAAAGATTTTTGCTGGAAATTGAGCAATTTAAGTACTAGTCATTTCCACATAATGAAGTGGTTGGCGTAGACCGAATCATCTTCCTGCTTTCTCGCGGCATGAGAAATCTGAATGTTTGAGAGGCAAAAGAAGCCTAAACTCAGCTTCAATTGTCGAAACTCTATACTACAAGACGCGTCATTTGAAGGTCGAGATTACGACATCGATCAATTAGAAAACCATGTTGCAGTCAAGACGAACAGGAGCAAAGGCGGTTACCGTCCGCGCGCTAGTTCGAATTCAGAATTCAATGAAAGAGATACCAACAGCGAGTGGCTAATCCATGAAACCTTCTCAAGCGATGCAACACAACTTTGAGGCAGTATTTAGGAACCACCAAATTTTATGCAGGATTTATCACCCTCTTCCAAACAGTCAGGAATTGGACATTATGAAAAAATTGTGTCACCCGAAGGAAATTTCAAGCTTCGATAAAAAGAAAAACTCTGAGTGCATGAGTCGCACACTGGAGAAACATTGCTACAATCAATTCACAAATAGAGCACAAGTATTGCAGAAGCTGTCAACTTGAAATTACCCCAATGTTTCGGAAAGCTGTTCAGCTTTTTTCTATCTAGTACGATTTTCAATTGATCAAATGGTTTCTGTCGTCGTATGCATGTATGCATGCATCGCCTGTAAGCAAAGCTTGTGAGCCAATGAGTTCCAAAGCCAAGCGAACCAAATATCCACATTGAACAACCAAGTCTGTCTTATTATCCAAACATGCGCAACATAGCGAAACAACCGCTGATATTACAGGTCCTTCATAGAAGGAGAATTGCTGCAAGCGTCGAATTCAGGGGAGACCCAGCCATAGGCCTACAACAAGGCCATCATTTTAGGAGGTGAGCACGTCGATTCATTTCCACCAAGCCTGTTTTGCCACAAAAGCAGTCGTGCCTTAATAACATGTGGAACAGTTTCTGATGCAGAGAATTAGCAGTAAATGCAGGAAATATTGCTCTCCCAATCGCAGAAGGTTCAGTGCTAGGGAGCCATACTATCCCCAATGTTGGCCGTAACACCATTTTGGTTTTTGTTGCAGCATCATTCAGAATCCGTGACAAAGCCATTCACAACTCAAACAAGGAAGTCTCGCCAAACGATGTGGATTATGAAGAGCGGGTACAAATGAAATACAAACATGCTCTTAGCATGTGCTTCAAACAACATTAGCAATCCTAGAAAGATCGTTTTTTGTCTTGCGACCTACTCTTGTGAAGGCAGAGAGCAACGTTCGAAAGAGTTATGAAGGAGTTCACAAAGAAAAACTTTCGTTATGTCAGCACTTGTAGTAACGATTATTGAGAACCGCCCGCTGATGGCTTAGGCGTCCCGAAGAGACTATTGAAATAAGCACAATGTCAGGCACGGAAATTAACGCACATTCCTCATATCAGGTGGAGTGTAGAAAGTGAGTGGCTGCTTTCGTAGTCGGCCAGCCGGCAAATGTGCTTTCAACATGTTTGAGTCTGACATTGGAAAAAAACAGATATTTTTTAGAATTGCTGATCTATTCATGGTTAGAAGGCCATACAACTTCTGTCGAATCATTCATTGTTTGAATTGGAATTTTTTGCTTGCGGTTTTAAAAAGCTCTTTTTTCATGTGAGAAAAGTGAATGAGACATGTGTGGTCCTGGCTTTGAAAAGACAAATTTTCAGATTCGCTGCCGCAATCATGCTGAAGAGAGCACTGAGCTTCCGTTGCATCATTCATTGTTCAGATTAAGTTTTTTCCCCAACAATTCTAAACGCTCGTTCTTCATATCAAAAAAGTGTCTGAGACGCATGTGAGTCTGACATACAGATACCCTAAAATCCCATAGAGAAGAGCGGTCCATGGTGTGCTACAAAATGAAAATTGACGTTTGCATTCGTTTTTTTTGGCGTTGTGTGCTCATGATTATAGCCTACAACTACAACTCTACCTTTATTCTTACTGTTTTCTATACCCTTTCTATCCTGTATCATCTGCTAAGAAACGTCGTAAATCGTATACAGCAGCTTTCAAGCTAGACGCCGTCAATTATCGTGATTTGCATGGAACCTTGGCAGCGGCTAGTCATTTTGAAGTCACTGAAGCAATGATAAGAAAGTGTACTATTGATCGACAAATTCTTCAAGAGATGCCAGCAACGAAGAGAGCCCGACGATACTAAAAACCAAGCGTTGATGAAGTTGAAGATGCCATCTACAACTGGGTTGTCAAAAAACGAGAAGAAAATAGAGCTGTCACGGTGAAATTAATAAGGACTAAAGCCAAGGACTCAGCAGAAGAGCATGGTCACCAAAATTTTAAAGCATCTGCGCATTGGTGCAGCCTGTTTATGGCGCGAAAAAAGCTCTCTGTACGAAGAAGAACAAGTTTCGGTCAACCTTTACCGTCTGACCATCTACAAAAACGCTCCGATTTTCGAAAGTTCGTTGCAGCTGGAGCCTTGAACGTGTCCCCTTTCAATTTGAGAAATATTGATAAAGTACCAGGTCTCTTTGATATCATCTATGAACAGACAGTTGGTGTGAAGGGGCGAGAGAACATTAAAATTGATTCTACCAGCCACGAGAAATCTAATTTTACTGTTGTATTGGGAGTGACTGCTGCTGGAGAGAAACTTAAACCGATGCTAATTTTCAAGAAGAAGTTAATGCCAAAAGGACAATCTCCTCCAGATGTCATTGTGAAACAATTGAAAAAGGTGGGATGAATCAGGAATTGATGGAAGAATGGATCGTTGAAGTATGGAACAAAAGATAATATCACAATTCCGACCCTGATCACTCTTTGCTGATATTTGATTCTGCTCGTTGCCACGTAACTGATGAAGTGAAACAATTTTGTCAACAATATAGCAAAATTGCCGTGATACCAGGAGGATTGACTCAAACATTGCAACCCTTAAACGTTGGCATCAACAAACCGTTTGAAGACCAATTGAAAGCTGGCTGGGAAAAATGGATAAGAGATGAAGCCAAAGCAACTTACACAAAAAGTGGTATAAGGAGAAGGATGAGCCACGAAGGAACTGCATTTTTGGTTAGCGAAAGTTTCCAATCCGTTTCATCTGATGTTATTCAACATAGCTTTAAAAGAGCATAGTGTGATTTGGAAAATCTAAAGAACGATTTTGCCATGATGAATATAAACGATGATGACGAAGTAGAAATTGGATTGGATCCTTGTTGTTTATTGTCTATTGTATTTGTATTTGCTTATTGTATTGGGTTATTGTCTATTGTTGTCGAATAAAATTTGAAAAATATTTTTTCGAAATCATTAGGTAAATTAATCTAATCTAACTAATCTAATCATCGGTGAATTATCTATGGGGTTTTACTAATTGAAGGGGCTCTTCAAGTTCTATCCAGAGATCAAATTCCGGCTTTTCTAGACAGATTCCGGCAGAAATTACGTTAAAATCGTTATTTTTTCTACATGAATTGTTTATTAGGTAGGAAGGATTTAGAGTTGAGGGGCGGGGCTTCTTCTAAACTTCTTCTCCGGTTTTTATTTATCCATCCATCAAGTTAGAGGGGTGACAGCTCTCAATTTCAATGACATTCCAATTCATTTTTCACCGGTAAATTAAACCGCTATTATCTATGGAATTTTAGGGTAATTTCATAATTGCTGACCATATGGAGGAGACCATCGAGCTTCTGTCGCATCATTCATTGTTTTAATTGAAACTTCATGCTTGTGGTTCTAGAAAGCTTCTTTTCCATGCGAGAAAAGTGATTGAGAAATGTTTTGTGTCTGACTTTCAATAAAAAACAGATTTTCAGTATTGCGGCCGAATCCATGTGGGGAGAACACTAAGCTTCTGTTGCATCATTCATTGTTCAGAATAAATTTTTTCCCCAAACAATTCTAAACGGTCGTAGTTCATATGAGAAAAAGTGACTGAGACATGCCTGAGTCTGACATTGAAAAAAAAACAGATAATTTTATGTGTTCATGTAGAGGAGACCATTGAGCTTCTGCTGCATCATTCATTGTTTGAATTAACCCTTTTCCGAAAAGGATGCCAACCGCTCGCTCTTCAAATCAGTGAATGTGCTTCCAACATGTTTGAGTCTGACATTGAAAAAAAACAGATATCTCCAGAATTGCTGATGTATTCATAGTTAGAAGACAACTGGGCTTCCGTCGCTTCATTCACTCTTTGAATTGAAATTTTCTTGACTGCTGTTATTGAATGCTCTTTTTCCAAGTGAGGAAAGTGATAGAGACATATTTTGTCTGACTTTGAAGAAAAATGATTTCCAGATTTGCTGCCGTCTTCATGCTGAGTAGAACACTGAGCTTCTGTTGCATCATTCATTGTTCAGATTGAATTTTCCCCAGACAATCCTGTAAGCACTCTCTGCAAGTCAGTAAATGTACTTCCAACGTGTTAGAGTCTGACATTGAAAAAAATAGATAACTACAGAATCATTCATGTAGTCATATGGAGGAGACAATTGGG